>ML779000.1:59975-72472 GCA_009831015.1 Picea engelmannii | reverse complement strand
TAATTTCTTTTATTTAATTAGTTAGTTTGTTTTAGTTAGTTTTTATTAGTTTTTAGTTTCCTTAGTTTAGATTATTTAGCTCAGATCACTTTCTCTTTGGTTTCCTTACGAGACCTTAGAGCGGCCAACGGAGCCGTTAAACTTGTCACGGTGGTCCATACCAAACGGCTTGGGTTATTTAGACAACCCCGGACCGGTTCCACTCTCCCAGTTGACGGATGGACTGTTTCGCCCGTCAACAAGCTCTGATACCATATGTTAGGAACCAAATATCAATATAGCATAGAAAAACATCATAAAAAGTACTCAACGCCTTGAAAAAGAGATAATTTCATATAATAAGCCTCTTCGAGGGGGCAACCTCCTTTTACCCCACTTTAATGTTCAATTCCAAGATGATTCAAAATGAAAATGTCTCCTTGGCATATATAGGAGAGTAGGAGGTATAATTACAACTAATGGCCTAAAGCCGACATAAATAAAATAACATTACTAATCTAAATTACAACTAATGGCCTAAAGCCGACATAAATAAAATAACATTACTAATCTAATATGCCCCAATTAAGGGGTAATGAGCCAATATTAGGGCTTAACACTCTGCTCTTTGAGGCTGGAAAGTCTGATGTTGATTTTGTTGTTGTTGCCTTTGACCTTGGAAATTTTGATTCGGATATTGTTGTCTGTTACCTCCATTGGAGTGAGGGTAACTTTGATTGCTCTCTCTTCCTTGGTGCCCTCTTCTTCTTCCACTGCCTCTCCCTCTGCTGAAGGAGAATTGAGTTTTGAAAGCATTGGATATTGACTCATCTATGAGATGCAGTCTAGTCTCACGTGTCACCAGAGAACAAATTAATTCATCTGTTGAAAAACTTGACAGATTCTTGGATTCAAGGATTTTTGTTACAACCATTTCGAATTTCTTTGGTAAACTTCTAAGTATTTTCTCAAAAATGCATTGATCAGTGATGGTTTCACCAGTCAATTTGATCTGGTTCATGATTCCCATGACTCTGGTCATGAACTAATCCACATTTTCAGACTCTATCATCCTTAGAGTCTCGAATTGCATCCTCAAGGTCTGCAGTTTAACTATTTTGACTCTGTCATTTCCTTGGTAGGAATATTTAAGGATGTTCCAGGCTTGTCTTGAAGTACCAGCGCCTATGATTTTTGATAAAATCGAGTCATCCACAGAATTTTGAATCCAAAATTTAGATTTATTTTCTCTGTTTCTCTGTGTTGCCTGAGAAATTTTCTGTTGATTAGTCATGGTGGACATGTCTGATGAATCTGGTTCCACATATCCATGATCCACTGGATCCCAACACTCTTGTGCTTGCAAGAAGGATTTCATCCGAAGAGACCAGAACTCATTGTTCTTTCCAAGAAGAATCAGACCCTGAGTTGGTCCTAAATTGCTAGACGATGCCATATATATATATTTTTTAAAGAATTTGAACAAAACATAAAAAAAATTCTTACTTACCTGTCTCCTGCATATAATTTGCAGTGACTTCAGAACTCTGCGTTCAAGATTTCGCGGGTTTTTGGCTTCGCGATTTCTGACGTCGAGACTTTGTTATACGAGTCCTCCGATCTCTTGTCTCCCCAACCTTCGATCACTGAAACGTCGATTTTCCGATGGCCGAAGAGAGATTATTGGCCTTGAATTTGGCCTTAATCATCGTGCAATGTGACCACGCGCGTTGATGTTAAAGCGCTACGGGCTTTTTCGGTTCTCTGTCTTTCAAATTGCCGAAATGCGAAATATGCCTTTGGACAATTCAACAGTCCAGATCTTCCTGTGATATGATGCTCCAGATCCTATCCGGATTTCACGATTCGTTATTTCGCGAGTTTATAAATTCTTGTCCCAGATTTTACGAAACCGCGAACTCTGAAATGTCGATTTGTTGTTAAATATAATGTAACCTCAACAGTCTGACTGTACACTACTAGCTGTCCTGGCCAGCTGTACTTTCTATTCTTGATTTTCTTGAGCCTATTTAGCTCAGTTATTTTCCCATTGCATAGTACTCCTTCAGACTTACTTCTCATTGTACTCTTCTTCATACATTCTAATATACTATTTTTTGTTCTATTCTTTCTCTCTACATTTCTTGCTTCACAATTTATCATGGTATCAGAGCTACAGTAGTAAGCCTCTTCACACAGGCTGGAGAGCAACACGATCCTCAAATAGCGTAGAGCTTCACATACCTTGAGATCATTTTGACACAGACTTTTCACAAGGATTTGAGAGTTGTCTGTCACACTCTCGAAAGATCCTCGCAGGAAAATTCCACGAGGAAGCTGTCCGCTCATACGCTCAAAAGATCAGCATAAGAATCTCACGCGAGGTCGTAGAGCGTACAACGCTTGAAAGATCGAGGAATAAGAGAGTGCAGAAGAAAAAACTTTAAATATTCTTGTACAATTTTCAAGAATCATCAAAGATTTACGAAGAAGAGCTGCAGGAGGCGGGAACTCTTGAATAATTCAAAGAATTCATTCAAATTCGCTAAAGATTCCTGCAGAAGGTAGAATCATTTAAAGATTTATGGCAATTCTCTCAAATATGTCAAAGATTGCAGCAAAAAACAAAGAACTCGTGAAATTCTTTCAAATCCTTGAAATATTCACAAATTTTTCTTCCACAGAAGAAAATCCTTGCAAAGACAGTAAAGAACGCGTCTCAGGTTAAAAGAACAACCGTCGCGTCCGTAAGATTTGTCCTATGAATAGATCCTAGGCGGAAATCTAGTTCAGAAGGGACAAGGAGAGCGCGAAAAGATGAAAGAATTCCAGCCGTCAGATCTTGCGCAAAGGACCGACAATAGTTGGATCAGCGAGAAAGTGCACGAGGTTTAGTCCTCTGAAGCGCACAGGAGAAATTTCAACTTGTAAAGTCATGAAATCCCGAAATCATTTTTACCATCCATCAAGAAACACATGGCGAGATCTCATCATTTGGCTGACTCGCAAGGTGTAAAGGTCAGAAGACTGTCGTGAGAATTCACGAATCCCAATATCACGAGCTATTCTGGATCGTTGGATCGCGAAATATTGTGAGTCGTTGATATTATCCCATCGCAAAATCGGGGATCGAGAGTTGGACGAGTGAAAGAGAATGCTCTCCAAAACCCCGATACGCGAAATCCCGATATCGCGAATCGCGAAATCTTGAAAAGATCACGGTCGTCCATTTGTTCGGACATGTGGTGAACATCGAAGAAATCGTCGGCATTTCGGCTACTGGGGTTTCAAGTTGACAGAGGATTTGGAGTCGCAAGTCACAAAATCGCGAAATGACGAGGACCATCCATCTTGAAGGAACACGTGGAAACAATCTAGGCCTTTGGGGAAAGTCCCGAAAAGAAAGGGCCATCGGCATATCAGGATTTGGCGTTTCGCGAATCCTGAGGACAAGAAGCACGAGCATTTTGGGAATCGACTTTTCGGGAGTCGAGAGACCAAGTGATCACGCATTTGAGTCACGAAACCCCAAAAGGGACTGCGGTCATATCAGGAGAGGTCATGTGGACCAGAGGTATAGCCCAAGGGGCTAACTGAAGTTAACGCCATTTATTTTATTTTTTTTAAATGGCATACTAAATAGTATTCTGATTTACTAGGCATCGATTGTCTAAAGTCCAAAAGGAATACTTAACAAAATCAGGAAACTATTTTTTCATTTTCTATGGGCCTACAATGTAGAGAAGAAACATGTCACGCTAGTCAAATGGAAAAAGTTGGTCATGCCGAAGGATATAGGGGGATGGGCTATCAATAATTTTGTCTGGTTCAGTAGGTCCTTGGCGACAAAGAGTATGTGGAGATTGTTACAAAGTGAAATGTTGTGGAGGAGAATTATGGCTACCAAGTACCTAGCAGGGAGGACTTTCGTATCAAAATCAAATTGAAAGCAGATTTCTTTTATGATATATTAACTTTCACATTTTAAATTTATATATGGAGAGAAACATTTAATCTTACCTCAACAGATCCGATGATGCTTCAAAACCATAAAAACATAACATGTATTAGGGATTTACAAAATTGCAATGATGTTCCAGAAGTACGAAAACATGTGTTATAGACTTACACAATTGCAAATGGTAATTTTTAAGAATATAAAGATATTCTAGATAGAGTAACAGACGGGTTATTCATTATTTTCATTTTAAATGCAGATAAAGAGAAGCATCATGATGGGTTAATAGTAAAGGAAAAATTAGAGAAGCTTCCTACATGGATGTCAAGCTTTTGCATTAACATTTCATGAATTGAAATATATACATTAACATTATATTGATTATATTTGAAAGTATGAAAAAAATAATATAATAAAATATTATATAATAATAATAATAATTTATTTTTAATATCACTATCAAGTTAGACATTAAATTGGTGTATGGAACATTTCTGTTTGTGGGATAAGGAATCCCCTTAGTGTAGGGATTTGACTACTAAAGTCCACACATTTGACTAATAAAGTCTACGGAGATATACATACCCTATACATATCCTATCCCTTTTGACTACTAAAGTCCACACATTTGACTAATAAAGTCTACTGAGATATACATACCCTATACATATCCTAGCCTACTCTGCATTTGAACATGTAATCGGATTTGAACATGTAACCTCGATACAGATCCTGATGATGATGATGATGATGATTAACGTCCAATGATATCAAATTGTTCTATCAAACCTTACAAGTGTAATAGATTACTTGCAATTATTTACAATTTTGTTTCTGTGTTCGAAAATAATAAAGAGAAGCTTTCCAAGATCACCATAGTTTTGCCATAGTTTTGCCGAGTTAAAAGGTTAGGAAGGTTATTTTGAAATTGAGATCTAACGTGGGTATAGGCCGGACAATCTAAGAGAAAGTGTTTTTCATCTTCACCCTTCGTAGTGTCACAATCTTAGCCAAGACTGAGCATCTTTATGGCATCTTTAATAGAGTTTAAAGCAATTTTAGGAATCCTAGTGTCTTCCATGTTGTTTAACTTGTTCTTATACATTAGGTATCTAGTCATAGCCAAGCTCTTAATTATTTTTAGCATGAAGCTCTAATCATCCACAATTTCCTAAAACTCATTAAACAATATAACTTCAAAATGTTAAATATTTTTTTATATAATAAAAAACATAATATAATTTTTTTTTAATGTTACTCCACTCTCATCAAATAATATATTGTAAACTGCTCACTAAAAAATGTTAACAAAGCTACTAAATCATTCGTCCTCACACAATTCAACAATTTTAACTATCAAATTATTGTTATTATGTAATTATTCATTGTTTCAAAAATGTGTGAAATATATATATATATATATATATATATATATATATATATATATATATATATATATATATATATATATATATATATGAATTTCATTATATGATTTATTTATAAACCTATGAAATTATTGTTATTATGTAATTATTCATTATTAAAAAAATGTGTGAACCATATATATAAGAATTTCATCATGAGTTTTATTTATAAACTTAAATGACATTGCGAAGGATGATAATCATAACTATACCAAAAATATCTAAAAATAAGTTATTTTAATTTAAATTTTTGAGTAATAAAACAATTATTTGTGAGAGGCAATCCCATTCCTTCATATCAAAATCAAATTGAAGGGGTAAGTGACAGTTAGCTAAGACACATTTGGTTTTTCCCTTAGATCTAATAAAGAAGTATATAATGAGCAGATTGTTTTTTTTTTTTTTTTTTAACTGAAACGGTTGTAGGATTTATTTAAATGGAAGAAAAGTGGGTCTTTGCCGAGGCGACCCTTATTACAAGGCAGATTTCTAGCTGCAGCTGCTTTTGAAGGACAACATTTTCAGTGGATTTGGAAATAACTTTCGTTGTTTACAATTAGGAGTCCTTTCACAAGAGAGATTCCATTGTTCGCCATCATATCGGCTTCACTGTTCGACTTTCTTAAGATATGATAAAACTTGCACGAATTGAAGTCTAGTAAGACTCTATTCAATCTATCTAAGATTTTGTTTAGACTGGCATTGCTGAACCAGGTCTTCATGTTTATATTTCTTATTATTACCTCTGAGTCTCCGAAACTTGTAAATCTTTGACTCCTTTTTCTCTGGCGAGGAGGCAAGCTTTGGTAAGCCCTAACATTTCAGCTTGATTGTTGGATTTCTTTCCTAAAACCCAACAGAAGAAATCTTTTGAAGACCCATCTGGGGAGTATATGACCCCCCCAGCTCCGGCTACACCTGGGTTTCCTTTAGACGCCCCGTCAAAGAAGATTGTGAATAAATTTTTAGTCCTCCACCAAGGCTGGAATTTGTCATCATCAACTCTTATTCGCCATTCCAGATTGGTTATTTTTGGGGAAAGGAAGTGCTTACTCGGAAGTGGGACCAGAAGGCATAACCACCTCTTTTACTCTGGTAATAACAAAGGATCTTCTTTGGCATAGTGCTGTTGGGCCGCTTCCAGAAGGAAAGATTTAGCTTTTGCCACTACTTGCACCGGCGAGTGCCACTCCTCTTTGAATATCGACTGATTGCGAGTCAATGAAAGCTGCCAGCATACATACTTGGGCATCGCTGTCCATATTTTGGTCCAGAAAGATTTAGACGAAATGCGCTGGGGGTAGATTAGATTCCAAGAGTCGAAAATTTCAACAACCGAATTCTGAGGTGGGATATTAATCTGGAAATCCTGAAGAAAGAGCCCCCATACCTCTTTGGAAAATAGGCAGTCCATGAACAGATGCTGAGATGTTTCAAAGTTATTGTTGCATAGCACGCATCTATGAGGCCCCGCTATATTCCTTTTCTCCATATTGTCTCCCATGAGAAGTTTGTTATGCATCAGGGTCCAGAAAAAAAAGTTCACTTTTGGGATGGATAGTTGGTCCCAGACTCTTTTCCAAAAATATGGAGTATGGCTGTTGTTTCTTGAGGCCTGCAAAGCTCTATATCCTACCACTGAAGTGTAGACTCCTTATTGGCCCCATCCCCATCTGTCTTTAGTGGTTCTATTGATTGGGTCAGCATCCTCCAACAGGTCAACAAGAATGGATTGTTGCTGTGATAAACGAGGAGGAACACCGTGGAAATCCCAACCTGTCCAGTCCCCTCGGCGATCCCATTTCGAGAGATCATAAAGTCTAATTACTCCTTCTCTCTCCAGCCAATCTCTAAGGTCTTCAATTTCCTCATTTTATGCCAGGGGTTCTCTCCCCATGATGCTATCCATCCAGATTGACGTGCGTTTTCCATTTCCAGGGATTCTGTACACCATTTTTTTGAAAAAATTGTTGCTTTTGCAACACAATTTCCACATCTGCGTACCTTTTGCATAGTTGTAAAGATGGAGGTTGCTAAGCATGTTGTTGATTCCATATTTTGCACGCAGAATGGAGCTCACTGGGTGCTTGGGGTCATCAATCAACATCCACAAGATCTTACCTCCCAGCGCTAAGTTGGCGAGAGACAGGTCCCGAATTTGTAATCCTCCCTCTGTCGTGGGTCTTCTATTAATCTCCCAATTCACCAAATGCAGTTTATAATCGTTTCCCTTCCCCCCCTTCCACAAGAAGTCTCGGATGAGCTTGGAAATCTGCTTTGTCACCAATCTGGGGGCCAAAAGAAATGTTGCCTGGTAAAGAGGAATCACAGACAACACAGACTTGATGAGCGTGACTTTTCCGCCCCTTGTTAGCCAGAAGCCTCCCCACGCTATTATTTTGGTTTTGATTTTGGAAATGAGGTCCGTCCATAACGACCTTTTGTTGCCACCTGAGATTATAGGGAGGCCGAGATACTGGATCTTGTCCCAATCATCATTCCCTTTGAACCCGAGGATGGTGGAGATGCCTAAAAGTTCCTGCTGACTTAGATTCCAACTGTATATTTCGCTTTTGTTGTCGTTAATTACTGCTCCCGAGGATCTGCAGTAAGTTCTGAGCACTAAATCGATAGCTCTGGCTATTCTAATGGAGGCTCCTCCGAGTAAAAGAGAGTCATCTGCAAAGAGTGCATGGTTTAATGGTTCTTCCCCAATGGAGGATTTAAGGCCCGGGATGTTTCCAACTATCCTTTCTGCAATGAAATTTCTATTGAGGGTGTCCGCCATGATTATATACAGAAAGGGAGACAGAGGGAATCCCTGCCTGATGCCCCTCTGAGTTTGAAAAAAGATGGTAGGATGTCCATTGACTAGAGGGGCGACCCATGGTTTGTCAATGCATGCCTTAATCATCTGAACAAACTGGGGAGAAAATCCGAAAGAGAGAAGAACTCTATATAAAAACGAGCGGTTGACTCTGTCAAATGCGTTTTCCATGTCCAGCTTTACCAACATTCCTTTCTCATTCCGCTGAATGCTGGAGTGTACAATCTCTTGAACTTGTATTACATTATCCTGTATATGCCTGCCTTCCACAAATCCGCCTTGAAAACTGGTAATCATTCCTTTTAGCAGAGGTTTGATCCGATTTGCAAGAATCTTTGCTAGGATTTTCTAAGATGCATTACACAACGATATTGGCCTGAATCTTGTAAATGATTCAGGGTTGGTGTCTTTGGGAATTAATGCCAGATATGTAGAGTTGGTTCCTCCACCAACCTTCACTTTTTTCATGCACCCCCTGATCATTTTAAGGAGATCATCTTTGATAATTTGCCAGCAGGATTTGTAAAAGTGAATTGAAAAACCGTCAGGTCCAGGAGCCTTGTCTGCCTCCATGGACCAGATTACATTGGTGATTTCTTCCTCGGTTGGTGTCTGGCAGAGAGATTCATTATCTTCTGGACTAATGAGAGACGGGATATTGGAGAGTAAATATGTTGTTTCCTCTTCATTACTTAGGATGTATTCTCTATATAAGTTCTTGAAGTGGGATTCTGCAGCGGCTTTGACTTGATTGAACCCTTTGCAGACTTGACCATCCCCTGTTTTTATTTCTGCTATCTGATTCTTGGACAACCTCGCTCTATACTTCCGGTGAAAATAGGAGGTGTTCCTGTCCCTAGCCTTCAGCCAGAGACTTCTGGATTTAAGTCTCCAGTATTCTTCCTCCCTTCGAAAGGTTTGATGTGTGGATTGCTACGCTATGACTTCTTTTTCCAGCAACTCTGATGTGATTTCTTTATTTTCCATATCTGTTTGCAAAATTTGCAGTGACTGCACTGCTTATCTTCTTTGATCAGAAGGGGTAGGGGCTGGTTTATTTATCCAGTCCTTCAGCGCTTGTTTTGTGGCTTTCATCTTTTGTTCCCAGAAATAGCTTGGTGATCCCGAGAAAGACTTAGCCCATGCTGATTTTACTGTCTCTAGAAATTCACCTCTGTCAATCCACAATGGGCTGAATCGAAACGGGATGGGGCCCAACTCTTCTTCTTCTTCCACAAGGAGTTGTATTGGCTTATGGTCTGAGGTAAGTTTGGGAAGAATTTTGGTAGTGATAATCTTTTTGTTCATCATTGTGGAACTTTGCACAAGAAAACGGTCTAAACGGGCTGATATATGATCTGCACCCACCCTGTTGTTGGACCAAGTGTAAATGCCTTGGATGGGTTTGAAGTCTAAGAGGTCCCAAAGTTGCATGATTTCCTCTACCTTTACCAGCATGGGGTCTGCGTTGTTGGAACCTCCCCTCTTCTCTTTTTATTTGGTTACAATGTTAAGGTCCCCTGCTATGATGATGTTGTTGGGAGAGTTATTGTCTAAATAGGTGGAGAGTGAGTTCCAACATTCTCATTTTTCAGCATAAGTAACTGGTACATAACGATTAAAAAGAGAGATGGATAGCTTACTTGAGTTGTGCTGCAGTTCCATGAGGATCCAATGCTGAGTTTCGAAGTGCTTATTCAAATGGCAGGTGTCATCGGTCCAAAGGGTTGCCAATCCTCCGGAGGTCCCCCTTGAACTGACTGCTTTGCCAGCTCTTTTGTTCCACTTTGTTCTGCTGATATCTAGAAGGGATTCCCCTTCTATTTTGGTCTCCTGGAGCATTAGAATATCTAAGGGCTCTTCTTTCAAAAGGTCCTTGACTGCTTCTATTTTAGAGGGATTCCCCAGACCTCTACAGTTCCAGGAGGCGAGTTTCATTATTTATTTGATGGGGGGGGGGGTTGGGACCTCCCTTGGAAGGTATTGGTCTGATATTTCGGCCGATAGACATTTCTATTGTGGACTGGCTGCCTTGTGTCTTGAACCTTTCTGCCTCCTCCTCCCTCTTTTCTTTGCGGGATTTCCTTCCTGCTTTCTTCGAGGGGCGCTCAAAGGTTTCATCCTCTGAAGAACCTGAGCTTTCCTCTGGTTTTTTCTTTGAGATTTCTGCATATGAGGGGATTGTATGGATGCCTTGAATGTCCTCAATGTGTAGCTCTTTCCTTCCCACTTTGACTGAGGGTGATGTTTCTGCCTGTTCCCCATTCTCTTTTGTTTGTTTTGCATGCTTGTTCTGTAGATTTGTTGTTCCCTTTTTCCCTGCATCCTTTCCTTTTTCGTTGCTGTCACTGCTGGGAGATACGATCATCTGGCCTTTACCTTTACCTTTTTTGGTATTTGTGTTTTTCTGAACCAGGGTCCATGCTTCCCCATTATGTTTTTCTAACTGTTCCTCTGCTTTCTTCTTGCAATGCTTTGCAAAGTGTCTGTGTCCATGGCAGTGTCTACATTTAAAAGGTATTTTCTCGTAATCCATCTCCTGTACATGCGTCCACCCAGCTACTGTAAGGTTGATTGCTTCCGGGAGCCCCTCTTCTAAGTCCACTTCTACGCAGATTCGAGCACAGGAATACTGATCCTTTATTGCAGCGTGGTCTATGTATTTTCCCAGCGCGTTCCCAATGATTTGGAGGGATTTTTGGTTCCAATAGTGGAGAGGTAGATGTGGAAGCCTGACCCATACCGAGACTGCGGAGGGAACGTCTTGAGTGGGATCAAAATCGGGAGTCCATTTATTTAGGCAGAGTCCCTGAGGAGCCATAAACAATGGTCCGTTTCTGAAGATGAATCCTCTATCTTCAGTGTTGTCGAAGACGAATACGAAGAATCCCTTTCCTACAAAGTAGCTTTTGACTCCCTCTTTGATCAAGGGTTTCCAATTCCTCTGCGTCCATTCTTCCACTGATTTAGGCAAAGACCAGAGGCCCATAAACTGGCCTATGAGACCTCTCTCGGCCAGGTTCAAGGCTGCTTTACAAGTTTTTTCTTCTGGCAGAGCCACCGTGGGGATGGAATCCATTTTCCTTACGAACTTTTGCTGGGACGCTGAGGGCGGCCGCTTTGGGCCTGATGCTACCATATTTCTGAATGCCTGGACCTCTGGGGGCGGATCGAGTTCCCCTGGAGCTTTCATTGGGCAGTGGGGATGCTGCAAATCAAACTAGCGGCCGTGAAGGTAGGGGCACGCTGAAGCGACCTGCAGACCTAACTCGTAAGGCCAAAATTTTAACAAGCAATGGAACTCCTTTTTTCAATGAGCAGATTGTTTTTATGCTATATTAACTTTTAAATTTTAAATTTATACATGGAGAGAAACATTGGATCTTACCTCAACAGATCTAATGACACTCAGAAAATTTAAAATATGTGTTACGGATGTACACAATTGCAAATGGTAATTGCAAACAGGGATTAAAATTATTATTTAATTGAAAAGATAAAAACTTTTATATTCAACTTTGAATAAAATACAAATATTTAAGAGTCAAATAAGAATTAATGCAATTTAGATGTTAACTAATTGTAATTTTTTTTACAGGTGGTGTTATTTCAGTTTTGATGCAGAAAATTAGAATACTTTGTGAGACATTTCGTAAAAGTACAATATATTTACAGGGAGTTCAACAAAAAAGCAAAAAGCAGATCAATTCTTTAAAAATACTTTGGTATTGGATGAAAATGATATTTATATAGCAGGGAATATTGAAGGAAACACAGAAGTGTTTGAAAGACTACAATATAATTAACTACTAGCAACAACCACATTAAGTAAAAAGTGGTTGATATACGTCGATCGACGTCATTTTTCATTTTTTTTAATTAATGACATCGATCGGCGATGGCCACAACCATAAACACATTTATACATTTTAAATGTAATAATTAAGTATTATTTTGTAATTACAAAAGTATTATTTTAAATAAAATTATTAATTTTTTAGTTAGTATTATTATTAATTAAATAATTTATTAAAAATAATAATAATAAACATATGTAATAATTTTATTAATAAATTATTAAAAATAATTAAATAATAAATAATAACAAATTATTATTTATTAATAAATTAATAAAAATAAATTAATTAGAAATTAGAAATTAGTATTTATTAATTAAATGATTAATTATCAATTGATTATCAATAATAAAATAAATATTAAATAACAATTATTTATAAAATAGAAAATAATATAGCATAAATAAAATAAGTTAAAACAAAATAAATACATTATTAAATTAATATAT
>ML779000.1:39563-53596 GCA_009831015.1 Picea engelmannii | reverse complement strand
TTTATATAGTTTCTTTTATACATAAATCTCACATCTCCTTCTCTTGTATATAAAGAGATTATACAAAGAGATTTCTATTTCTATTTAATCAATATATAGTATTATTACTTTTATTTATTATAAGTCTGTTTTGAATGTCAACAAATGCTGACATTAACATTACTTAACATCTTTTCCACATTGATATCAACACAAATCACTTAAATCCTCTTTTTGTTAAGTGATTATCTATTACAATGAATTACAATAAGGTCCACTAACTCCCTAATTCAATAAATATATTTAACCACAAAGCCATGTAATCCCTAACCCCTAGCATACTAGCCCATTTTTCTTTTAATAATATAATCAACAATCCAACATTATCCAACTCTACTACTTGTTACTCTCAATTTTGAAGGGTCAATGTTACATAGACTTCACTTGTAATGCCTAGATGTTTAATTTTTTTTGGAGGGATATGTTCCATTTGCTAGTTTAGAGTACTCTCAAGGATTTGGTAACAAAAAAAGTCATAAAGCCATTATTGTGTCCTCCTTGCGCCTTTTAAATTTATTAAAATGATAATCTAGTTGTTATCTAAAAATTAAATATTATTAATTAATTTTTCAAGTGACATATGTTAAATAGATTTGCTACTCATTCCATGATTATCTTCAACTTTATTTCAACTTTTAAAAGTATCAATTGTCATTCTTTCTTACTTTTGAGTTATGCATAAATAATACATGGTTTCAAATGTTTCATATTATCTTAGTTTTTCATTTTGAACTACATATAATCAATAACAACAACCACTTTATAAAATTGGTTGATATAGATGGATATGCCCCATCAATTTTAAAATATATAATATTAAAATAAAATAAAATAAAAAATTATTTATATTAATAAAATATGGCTAAAAAATACATAATTAATTGTATTTAATGTTTATTTATATTTATATTAATCAACAATACTTAAATAATATTTAATGTTATTCTTATTTTTTCTTATTTAATGTTATTCTTATTTTTTCTTATTTAATATTATTCTTATTTAATGATTAATGTTTTTAATGATTAATGATTAATGATTATTCTTATTTTTTCTTATTTAATGTTATTCTTGTTTTTTTTATTTAATATTATTCTTATTTAATGATTAATGTTTTTTCTACTCTCAATAGCTTAAAACAACTTATTTAAACACAATATTATTTAAACACAATATTTTTAAACGCATTATTAATAAACGCAATATTATTTAAGCAATATTAAACTCAATAATATTAAGCAATATTAAAAGCAATATTATTTAAACACAACATTTTGTAAACGCAATAGTATTTAAGCAATATTAAACGCAATATTATTAAGCAATATTAAACTCAATATTATTAAACCCAATATTATATAAACACAATATTATTTAAGCAATATTAAACCCAATATTATTAAGCAATATTAAACTCAATAATATTAAGCAATATTAAACGCAATATTATTTAAACAATATTAAACGCAATATTATTAAACCCAATATTATATAAACACAATATTATTTAAGCAATATTAAACACAATATTATTAAGCAATATTAAACGCAATATTATTAAACACAATATTATTAAAAGCAATATTATTTAAACGAAGGCCAAATCAGAGGAAGCAATGTTATTAATCAGAGGAAACAATGTTGATTTAATGTTTAAAAGGAAGCAATGTTAAAATAAAAAATCAGAAGAAGCAATGTTAAAATAAAAAAATCGGACAAATCAGAGGAAGCAATGTTATTTAATGTTTATATTTAAACGCAGGCCAAATCAGAGGAAGCAATGTTAATATTATTTAAAACCCTCAACAGCTCATGCCAGCGTATATTTAATGTTTATAATTAAACGCATGCCAAACCTCGCATGAAATTGAAAAGCGGAAGCGGAATCGTGGGTAGAGGAAGCCCTCTAATTATACGATCACCTACTCCAATTTTCCACGCGCCATAAGCATCTGCCCTGGTAAAAAAATGACGGCACACTGTAAAACGTTTTAATTCGCATCCAATTCAATAGAAATGAAATGGTAGCAATTTACATCCACGCGATACTCATCTGTTCAGTTTTTTAATAACTATTGTTATTTGTTAATTACTGAACGTGGCAATCTGGTGATGAGCAAGTAATTTTTTAATTTTATTTAGTAAATGTGAAAAAGTAATCACATAAACGGACGTCTTTATAAATGAGCGGAAGTTAATTTAAAATCTCATTCATTGATTAGAAAGGACGACAGAATATGCCGAATCTTCAGTTGCCAACCCTACGATTGAAAATTTTGATTAAAAGATTGATTAATCCACCGATTCCAATAGTCTGTTTTGGAAATACAGGAGACTTAGGAAAAGAGTATAGCTATTTTTTTATCAACTGAAATGTTTTAATAGTTCAGTTATATAAAAGCTATAAAGACTATAATTTCAGGTTTTTTTGGTAATGTGAGTTTTTCTGTTTTCAGCTTGGCTTCAGAAGCTTTATAAAGAATTGTAAAAAGTGCAGGTTGCACTAGGAAGACGGTTTGGTTTTTATTTTTTAAAAGAACTATTATATTTACTAAGACTCTTTTTCTTAAAACTAATTGCTATATTTCTGACCTACTGTAGGGACTAATATGGTTATGCAATGTTTTAGTGCGGAAATTCAAAAACCTACAAATAAAATTAGTTGTTAGCAATAATTGATAATTATAATCTCAAATCAGAAATAGGGAGTTCAGTACCGAACATACCAGACCAAACCTTATTCGACATTTTCTTTTCGTACAGGGATTCCCACTGTCTGGCTTATTTTCCTTTCTTGTTACTTATTAAATAGGCTGCTTTCCTGTTACTTATTAAATAAGTTGCTGCCTCTCAAGTAAGATTCGGAACAAGAGGCTATCAAAGTTTTAGTGTGTTAAGGATGAACAATAAAGAAAAGGAGTGACCTGGTGACCTGCATGCATTTTTTTATATCATGTGAAAATGCGGGCATCAAGTACACAGAAGAGAAGTAACCAAATGTGAAGCAATTCAGGTTTTGAAAGATCATCAAGGGTAATTCATAATTTCTAGGTGGGTCACTCTTTAGATTTTAAACAATGTGAACGTTATAATGTTTTGTTCTAAATTTACTTTTTGTCCTACCAGTTGGAATATTGAACCTCTCGAACCTCGTCATATAAGAAATGAATTGTTTTACAATTCGCACATAACAAAGAAAGGGTGTTGAGGCTGAAATTGCCTGCTAAAGCATCGTAAAGTGACCATGAAATCACTCATACAATCTCTTAGATTCGCGCCCATCTAGATTCTCGCTATACGATCTTGATCAGTACTTTAGATTTCCCTGTGGTAGAAACCAAAAGGAGTAGGCTAACTCTGTAGCAATTTTTTTTTAGTTTAGTTTTTTAGGTAAAAACTCTAAATTTTCAGAGATAGTTTGAGTTTTGCATGGATTAAAGTTTCATGTATTTTAAGATTTTATTCCAGGGGTTTTGCCCATTTTAAACCAACCCAGATACTCAGAAAATCATCATCTAGTCTAGATTGACTAAACGAGTAACATGAAAACCTACCAAAAATATCTTGTAGAAAGAAGAAATTGCTGCGAAGTTAGCCCACTCCGAAACCAAAACAAAAACTCAGGCACAATCCCATCAGCACTGCTAAATTTAACCTGAACAATCCGTAATCCCACCGGCACTGCTAAATTTAACCTGAACAATCCGTAATCCCACCGGCACTGCTTTTCAAGGCAGTGGGCTGACAACATACGAAGGACGCGGAGAATAGAGAGAGCAAAATGGAAGTGAGAAGATAATACTTTCTCTGACATTTTAGCATATCCATTAATGCGATGAACAAAGGACGCGGAGAATAGAGAGAGCAAAATGGCAGTGAGAAGATAATACTTTCTCTGACAATTTAGCATATCCATTAATGCGATGAACAGTTGCATTCGATCATTATTTTAAGTTTTAAAAAGAAGAGAAAGTTGCAATGAACCATTATATTATGTTTTCAAAAGAAGAAAAAGTTGCAGAGAGATGCCCCATGCCCCCACAGAACATTTCGACCTTTTTTTATCCGCTTCATAAAAAATTCTTGTGGCCCATTAGAAAAGTCAGTCCTGCTTTTCTATCTATATGCACATCTATATATAGAGACACGCTGACTCACTATGATAAATGCCTGGAAAAAGTGAGGAACTAGTGTGCCAATTAGAGTTCCTCTGTAATCATGGGAAATGATAGTGGAAGTAATGTCGTAGGTTCAGTGTGGAAATCGCCAGTCCCATATCTGTTGGGTGGAGTTTTTGTCATCATACTATTGTTGGCGGCTGCTCTGATCATTCTGGCTGTGTCCTATCGGAAGAAATCTGATGTTGTCCATGCACACAGCTTCGGCGAATCGATTGGATATGCAGAGAAGAACGGCGTGATGACTGTGGCATGCTCTGATGACGATGAAATGGAGGGTAAAGTGACTGTGATCATGGCCGGCGACGAGATGCCAACATTCTTGGCTACGCCAATGATCTTGTCAAAGCCTGCGAGTGAAAATATTTCAGTTACAGTCGCCTAAGGTAGCAATGGGATTTTGAGTTTGAGAAGGATAAGAAGTTGCAGTCTAAGATGATATCATTTTGGGATGGGCAAAGTAATTAGTTTTGCTTTTTGGCGGTTGATATTGATATTGATATGATAGACGGGAATTGTTTGAGATATTGAGAGGAATTAGATTTTAATTACTTTTAAACGGTATATTTATTGATAATGGGTATATTTAATGGTCTTTTAACTATAAATTTCAATCATATGGTTATCAATTGAAGATGTTAGCTTATTTTTAGTGGTACTTTTAAATCAATAAACGATATTTCATGTTCATAACTTTCTAGTATTTTTAAGAGCGTCAGTTAACCTGTTCACTTTTTAACATTTACTTAATAGGATTAAGAAATTACTGTGTTACTATCTAATTGTCACGTTCAAATGATTAACAAACTTAATTGAAATTACAAATTTGCTCCGCTATTAACTTTTTATCATTTTACAGTATTAGATTTACATTTGTGCCACTTTTTACTTATGGCAATCACTTAATTACAATCCATCGTTTCATATTCTTCAATAGTTTCATATTCTTCTTTTCATCTTACCAACTATAAGCCTTTTGCTTTCACAGCAACTATTTAATGGCTGTGATAGTTATAGTTCTGCAAACTGACAACAACTTTTTTCGGTTGATCTTTTAATTTTTATTATTTTTAAAATTGTAGGTTTCTTTCTCTATTGAAATTGAATTTATCATAAATTATTTGTTTCCTCGAGAAACTGTATTGGGAACATCATATTCTCTTTTCTGCACTCTCCAGAGATAGGTCTATGTATCTTTCCATATGTGAAAATTGATAACGCCTTAACCAACAGAAGCTCTATTTCAATAAGGCACGGTTATAACACAGTATACAGAACACAAGAAGGGTTTTTAATAATTTTCTGCTATATTCTACTAAAGTAGTTGTCGTTTAGATAAGAATTAGTGTGCTTGTAGTGCAATGAATTGAAGAAATTGAGAGGCTATAAAAATTAGTTAGAAAGATTGCTCGAGTAAATGGCCTATAAGAAAAATTAATGGCACAACAGTTACACCAAATTTTGGAGTTATAAAAGTCTGACTTGATAAAGATTGCGCAACTGTTACCTTACTTGATAGCCAGTGATAGGTTCGATTTTCAACACTTTTCATTTATAATGTAAAATTTACCAATTGTATAATTACAATTTGTGATTTTCAAATATCAATTTTTAGTTCCTTGATATTCACTATCGTTATCAGATAAAGTGTGATTTTCAATTTTTTCTTAAATTGATAACTTAATAGAATATCCGCAACCATTTTTATATGGAGCCTTTTTGTGTTTGGCGAAAAGAATCTTATCTTTCTCTCCTACAAAGTGTGAGGGACACATATAACGATAATAGTAAATAAGTTCATTATATTATATTATAATATACCATTCTCAGAGATAGAATTAGTATAAATAAATTTACTAACGTTTGGCAATATAAAAGATATCATCAGATAGTAAAGGAATATTGATAATGTTTATTATTTTTTATTACGAGTGGTGGATGCTTGGATGGAGAAACAAATCACTTTCGTATAACTAATAATGAGGATTTTCAATAATAAGGATGTTCACTAATAACAAGAAGGTTAATAGGGATGTTCCCTAATAACAACAAGGTGAATTGTGACGTCTTTATCAATGTTTATCTATCTTTGATCAATGTTCATTTATTTTTATAGAAAACTGAGTTAGCATTTAAAATAACTATAAGTTAGTGGTTTGGGATTCAACAATAACTAGATATCTTCAGAATGTTTTCTTGTTTCAAATTGTCCAATAAATTTTTCAAATAGTTTAAACATATGAAAACTTTGATTTCTATCGAGATTAACTAAATGAACATGCTCATAAACAAGTTAATATGACCATAATAATGAAGGAAGATTGGTCTGGTATAAGTAGGGGATGGTCCAATATTATGGCTACCCCACTACAATTTAACGTATGGTTATTTAGGAAAAAATAATGAAATGGAAAGTTATAAGGCGAACATTTTTCTATTAATGTTTCTCTCATAGATTAGGAGTGGGTGTTAATAAAGGTATAATGGCTTTAGTTTTGGAAGAATGTGGGTTTAATAGGTATAACTTGGGAATATTTTTTGCCCTCTTTGTAAAACGAGGTCTCTCATGTGAGCTTGAGCATCTAGAAAGGAGAACTTCTTGGTTTTTTTTGGACCTTGCCTTATGTTATTTAGATTTGGGTTGAATATGGGAAAGGAGGACTTCTAAAATGGATTTTTATAATTAGCGAGCTCATCTAGACGCATGGTTGGCATTCTAAGGTCGAGGCTCTTATAACACCCTATATCTAGTTTTTTTAATTGTGAGGTGTGTGAGCTTACTTGGCCAACACAATTGGGATTATGACACACTACCACTCTTAAAGCCACTATTGTGTGCTCTATGAATGTGAGGATGTGAGGATTTGACATGGGGTTTGAGGAAGTCCAATGAGGATATTGCGAAAGCCTCTGTAGCATACTAAACTAGACATTTTTGTGGAATAAGTGGAAGTACGAGCTTACAAGTCATATAAAACAGGATAATGGGGTGTGAGACAATTCTATTGTGGATACTTCCAAGCACATTTTGGCAATTCTAGAATGGAAAAAAAAGGGAAAATGCATTCACAAGCATCCACTAAAGCAATGATGAATAATTGAGTGTCTAAGAAACATCTCTACAATAGATAATAGGAGAAATTTCCACCCATTTAGGCATTGTTCTTGAAGTCATTTCCTTCCTTACTCCTATGGATTCTAGTTTCTCTTAAATGTGTCTTTCAATGATCATTCCTTGGCCTTGGAGAGTCAAAATGGAAAGTTGTGTCCTTGTGTACTAGAACTCAAACATAGCATATAAAGGAGAGGCCCATATTATTGTTGACATTAAGAATGACGAGCACATGGAAGTATATGGAGAGGAGGTTGTTGGAAACTGGTGACAACGAATTCCTACAGGATTAGGATTTCAGATCCTATAATCCAACGTTGGTTGTAACCAATAAGACCAAGTTAGAATATGGATGAGATTGCACTAAATAATCAGTTTCCTTTGTAAATGTATATAAATCTATGTAAGCCTATAGAGATAGACAAGAAGTGTGAGTGAGTTGTTGTAATATCCATGATCTAAATAATAAGACAATCGATGCCTTCACTTGGTGGACGTAGCCCAAATCTTGGGTGAACCACATAAATCTCAGCGTCTTTTAATTCTCTATGTCTATGCTTGTCTTATGATATTTGTATTTCTGCATTTACGAATATAACAAGTGGTATTAGAGAAGGTTAGAGGAGAGGGTGTCGCAGACCACAAAGTATTAGAGGAGCCGTAGGAGTGAAACCTGTGTAAGATGCGTCGATTTCCACATCCTCCCAGAGGCCTCCTCTTGGAAGGTGCGATGTCCCATTAGTCGAACTTTTGTTCCTTGGAAATTCCTGAGATCGCTGCATTCTGGTTGTATCGAGAGGGGCGACGACCACCTCACATCGTCGCAGCCTGGTTGTATTTGGAGGTGCGACAATCCATTGAATCACGTCATAGGGAAGTTGCATCGAGAGGTGCGATGACTCCCTTTAAAACAAAGATCACGATCTCCTTTAAAAAATTCGCATGTTTTTTTCAAAGAATTTAAGGTATGGTCTTTTGAAAAAGTGAAGGTATAAAGTTTTTACATATTGTGAGGGTGGAGGATTGTATGAAAAAGGTGAATTTTTATTATATGCATATTATATTAAATGCATAAACTCAAGTTGGTGGATGCTTTATATAATATATTTGAGGTGGTCTATTTTATATATTATTAAAAGGTTTTTTTGGATTAAACCTTTTAAAATTATTGTTCAACATTGAGTAAGATCATTCCTTGATATAAAGGGAATCTTTTCTTATGTTAATGGAGAAAACTCAGAGTGCTAAATTCGAAATCGAGAAATTTAATGTCAAGAACAATTTTGAGATCTAGAAGATTAAGATGCACCATTTGCTTGTGCAACATGGCATGGTGAAGGCGCTCTTGGGAAAAACAAAGAAACCCATGACCATAACAGATGAAGACTAGGATGAGATCAATGTGAGAGCACTGAGTGCCATATGCTTGTGTTTGGACAACGATGTTTTGTTCAACATTGTTGCGGAGAAGACAACAGTCGGTTTATGGACGAAGCTGGAAAGCCTGTACATGATGAAATCCTTGACAAATAGGATCTTCCTGAAAAGGAAATTGTACAGTTTGCACATGAAGGAAGGTACAAAAATAGCTGATCATTTAAATACTTTTAATACTCTCTTAGTTCAGTTGACCAGGATGGGAGTCAAATTCGATTTTGAAGATAAGGCAATTACAATATTGTGTTCTTTGCCCACGTCATGGGATCACTTTGTTACCTCTATTAGTTTCAGCACACAAAAAAGTATTGATTTTGATGTCATTGTTGGAGAACTACTGTATGAGGAAATGAGGAAGAAAACCAATTTAGAAACCTCTACATCTAAGGCGATGATGATCAGAGGCAGACCTAAAGAAAGATGACAGGGTCAGAGAGATTTATCTCTTTAAAAGTCGAAGGGAAAAAAGAGCAAGCTTAAGTGATGGTTTTGTGGAAAATCGGGACACCTGAAGAAGGACTGTTGGAAGCGACAACAATCCTCAAAATATGACCCTCCAAAATAAATGAAAGAAGCGAATGCAATTGAAACAAGTTCAATAGCAGGTCCAGGTATGACTAATGAAGTTTTATCAATTAGTATTGGTTCACATCATGATCAAAATTGGTTATTAGATTCTGGTGCTTCAAATCACATGTGTCTTCATAAACATTGATTTGTTACTTACTGGTCTATAGATGATGGAATAGTTTACATGGGAAATGATATCTCATGTGAATTTGTGGGAATCGGTCACATTCAAATTAAGATGTTTGATGAAACTGTTAAAATACTAATTGATGTGAGACATGTACTTGAGCTTAGGAAGAACCTAATTTCTTTGGGAGTCTTAGACACTGGAGGATATAAGAGTATTGTTCAAGTTGGAGTTATGAAAGTATACAAAGGAATCCTACTGGTCATGAAAGAGAAGAAGGTTGGTAACTTGTTTATGTTAGAAGGAAGAACTGAGTCAGATCATGCAACAACTGTATCTGAAAACGACAGTGATTCTGTTCGATTGTGGCATCAACGGTTGGGCCATATGAGCGAACAAGGATTGAAGGTATTATTTGATCGCAAGTTACTTCCTAGTCTAAAGTATTTAAAGTTAGATTTCTTCAAGCACTGTATTTATGGAAAACATAATAGGCAGAGTTTTAAAACCAAAAGACACACCAGTTAAGGAATCCTTGATTATATCCATTCTGATGTTTGGGGACCATCCCCTACTATTTCATATGGAGGTTCATCATATTTTGTCACTTTTTATAAATGATTTCTCTAGAAAGGTTTGGGTCTATGTGTTGAAAGGAAAGGCTGATGTATTTATTGTTTTCAAGTAGTTTAGAGATTTAGTGGAAAAGAGCACTCGTAGGTTCATTAAATGTTTAAGAAATGATAATGGTTGTGAATTTACGTCAATAGAATTTGAGAACTATTGCAAGGAGTTTGGGATTGATAGGAATAAAACCACTTCCTATAATCCTAAGCAAAACAGAGTTGTTGAACGCATGAACATGACTCTTCTAGAGAGAGCAAGGAGTATGCTTAGTAACACCAACTTGCAGCGGAAACTGTGGGCAGAAGTAGTAACTACAACTTGTTATCTGGTAAATCGATCACCATCAACAACAATAGAGTGCAAGATTCTTGAAGAGGTATGGAAAGGTCACCCTTGTAATTATTCTAATCTAAGAGTTTTTGGTCGTGAAGCCTATGGTCTAATTCTGAAACATCAACATTCTAAATTAGATCCAAAATAAAAAAAGGCTTACCTTTGTTGGATATGGTGATGGTATTAAGGGGTACAGGTTGTGGGATCCTACTGCCCACAAGATCACCATTAACAGATATGTAGTATTTGATGAATCGTCTCTCATCAAATCAGATGTAGATATTCAAATGAAATAGGAAGAAGTACCTAAGTAACAATAGATTCAGTTTGAAACCAATTCAAATACAAATGAAAGTGAACATGAACAAGTTTATGAAGATGTTCATTCAAAGTTTCCTGCAGAGGAAGGCATGGTTGATGATAAAAATCAACATAATGTGGATAAGGCACAAACTTCCCTATGGAGGTCTACGCGGGTTAGAAATCCTCCAAGAATGTATGATGATTTTGTTTCATCAGTTTCTTTAAGTACTAATGATGATAAACCTTTGTGCTATCAGGAAATTGTGAAGGGTTCTAACAGTGATAAATGGAAGAAGCAATGAAGGATGAAATGAAGGCATTAGAGAGGAATGCCACATGGGACCTGGTAGGACTTCCAAGAGACAGGAAAACTATAGGTTGCAAGTGGGTTAGCACATAGAACTCTTGAAGAAGGGTGTTGATGATAAGGTGGAAAGGTACAAAGAAAGGTTGGTTGTGAAAGGATATTCTCAGAAAGAAGGTATTGACTTTCATTAGATTTTTTCACCATATGTTAAGATTGTTTCAATTCGAATTGTGCTAGCATTGGTTGCATTACTCGTTTTGAAGTTGGAGCAGCTAGATGCTAAGACCGCCAGGGGTGATTTTAAGGATGGAAATTTATTTTAAAATGTAGAAACCTTGGCAAATCTTACTAATCCTTCATATGCCAACTATAAATGTTTGGCGATATTTTTGTAAAAGTATTCAAATTTCTAAGGATTTTATATAGTTTGTATGAAATTTTGGTGATTTTAAGGTAAAATAGTTTTATCATATAGAATTTGGGTGAATCATTTTTAGAATAACGAATCGTTTTTTGGGAAAACCATGGAAAACTAGCCCATGAGCAAAATTTAGCCCTTAAAATCATCCCTGACGACCAATTTCTTAGATGGATATTTGGATGACAAGATTTACTTGGAACAACCTAAAGGGTTCGTTCAGAATCGCAACAAGAAATTTGTTTGTAGGCTCAAGAAATCATTGTATGGTCTGAGGAAGTCACCCAGACAATGGTACAAGAAATTTGATTCTTTCATGGTGAGCCATAATTATACGAGTGAGTAAGATCATTGTGTCTACTTTAAGAAATCGAATAATGCCATATTCATTATATTAGTATTGTATGTTGACGATATTCTTTTAGTAAGCAAAATAATAACTGAGATCAACAGGTTAAAGGCTCAAATGGCTAGGATGTTCGATATCAAAGATCTAGGAGCAACAAGGCAGATTTTGGGCATGGAGATATTTAGAGACACGAGGAATGGTAATCTTTGGTTGTCACAATAGAAGTATGTTGAGAAGATACTTTTGAGGTTTGGTATAAACGATGTGAAACCAATTTCAGTCCCTTTGGCTTCCCTTTTTAATATTTCTTCAAGTTATGTCCTAGTACAAAAGAAGAAAAGGAATATATGTCCTGAATACCAAATGCTAATGCAGTAGGAAGTTTAATGTATGCGATGGTTAGTACAACGCCAAACATTTCACATGTAATTGGGGTTGTTAGCAGGTGTATGGAAAATCCAGGTAAAGAGCACTAGGAAGTAGTGAAATGGGTGCTTTGATATCTAAGGGGCACAAGTGATTATTGTATCACTTATAACAATGGTTGTGAATTAGTCTGTGGATATGTTGATTCTGATTTTGCAGGTGATTTGGACAAGAGAAGGTCGACCTCAGGGTGTGTCTTTACTCTTGTATGAGGAGCTATTAGTTGGATGTCAAAGCCACAGAACATTGTTTCTTTATCCACTACAGAAGTAGAATACATAGTTGCTTCACATGCTTGCAAAGAGGCGGTTTGGTTGAAAGGTTTGTTTGGTGAGTTTGGAAGGATTCAGGACAAAGTAAAGTTACTTTTTGATAGTCAAAGTGTTATTCACTTGGCTAAGAATCCATCCTACCATAGTAAAACAAAACATATACCTATCAAGTACCATTTTGTAAGATAGGTCATCGATGAATATGGAGTCTCTCTTTAGAAAGTGAAAACAAAAGAGAACTGCACATACATGTTCACAAAACCAATATTGTTAGAGAAGCTACAATGGTGCTTGGCTTCTCTTGGCTTACAGAAAAGGTGATGAATAAAAGGAAGGAGCAAGGTATCAAGTTAATTGTTGTCAAGGTGGACATTGTTGGAAATTGGTGACAAAGAATTCTTCTAGGATTAGGATTTCAGATCTTATAATCCAATGTTGGGTGTAACCAATAAGACCAAGTTAGAATATGGATGAGATTGCATTTAATAATCAGTTTCCTATGTAAATGTATATAAATTTGTGTAAGCCTGTAGAGGGAGTCAAGGAGTGTGAGTGAGTTGTTGCAATCTCCATGATCTGAATAATAATACAATCAATGCCTTCGCTTGGTGGACCTAGCCCAAATCTTGTGTGAACCATGTAAATCTCTATGTCTTTTAATTCTGTGTGACTATGCTTATCTTATGATATTTGTGTTTCCGCATTTACGAATATAAGAGAGGTATAGGGAGATATGCATGAAAGATTCTTTTAGCATCTAACCTTTCATATTAGTCTAACTTTGAGAATGACCATGTGACAACTACATGTCCAAAAATTGTACACCAAATCAAAGCCTTGCATAATCCTTTAAAAAAACATTTTCAAAATTGGTCACTTATGGTTTGACATTTATAGAGAGGACAATTCCTTTGTAGGATACAAATAAATAATCTAACCCCGTGGATGCACCAGAGATCATCATTTTTTAAGAGCGGAAAACAAATTTAAGGTCTCTTCTTCAAGATTATTTGGCCTTACTCCTTACTTGAAATCTCAAATGCTAATCATAATCCTCTTAAGAAAAATAAATATTGATAAATTAAAAAAAATGAGTAATTGTTTAAATGGTTAATAAACCTAGTCATATGGTTAATATACATCTTGAGTAGGCCTAATGGTTAAGAACATGTGTTTCTTCTTATTAAGAGGCCACACGTTGATAAAAAAAGATAAAACTTAGGTTTTGCACAATTGCACTACTAGTTCCAAATATCTTTAAATTTTCTTTTATTTTTCAAAATTAGTTATAAAATCTTAAACATTGTATATTTTTAAAAGTGATATCATTTTTATATTTGTAATATCTAATATTTTGTATTTTATAAAAAAAAAATATAAATTAAATATTACGTAAACTAGAACTTATGTTATTAAATAAATTGCTAGTTTTTCTTAACAATTTGAAATAAAGGAAAATAAAGCTTATAATTTTTTAAATAAATCGCTTGTTTTTCTTAACATTTGAACTAAAAGTAATTAGAACTTATAATTTG
>ML779000.1:7605-39513 GCA_009831015.1 Picea engelmannii | reverse complement strand
CTAGAACTTATGTTATTAAATAAATTGCTAGTTTTTCTTAACAATTTGAAATAAAGGAAAATAAAGCTTATAATTTTTTAAATAAATCGCTTGTTTTTCTTAACATTTGAACTAAAAGTAATTAGAACTTATAATTTGTTAACGACGAAGACAAAGAAAACACAAGAATTAAAAAAAAAAATAAAAAAAATGGCATGGTGAATGCATGAATTCACATGTTTTATTCCAATAAGTGGTAGTGGATCCATTAAGTACATAAAAGAGAATTGATAGTTGAAGCATTTTAGGTCACTGAAAATATCACTTTTTTTATTTTTAAATAATGTGGAAGTAACTTTTTTCTCGCATGGGTTAGAACAGTGAACATTAAAACTACTGGTATAACATATGACATATTTTCCACTTCCCTTTTAACATGGTTGGGGCTTCATGTCATTGGTCCTGGAGGCGGAAAACGCTCGCTGGAAATCCCGAAAGTGAGCAGGAAATCATTCATAAAATCTCTCTGGATCCCGCCTCCATCTTTATGTCCATTCTGCGACTTTGATCAGTCTTTTAGCTTTACCTACGCTAAGAAACCAAAAAGGAAGTTCAGTTTTGTTTAATGGTTCTGGTTAAATGTTTTATTTTTTTGATTGGAATGTGGCTATGTAAATTTGGACAAAATTACTATTTTCTATTGTTTATATTGCATTTCTAAATATATAAATGGATTTAACCAATGAAAAACTTCTGGAACATTCAGATTATATAAACTTAACTGCTCAAATATATAGATCCAACTATTATTACAAGATTTCGGGCAAAATCAAACCAAAAAATTACCAAAAAACTTAAAAAATAAAACGTTTAGAATACTGCTGGCATAATTCATCCTCGGCAATCATGAATGCCACTAGCACAGTTTTCAAGCCAGTGGGCTGTCAACTTCACACGAAAGACGCGGAGAATAGAGAAAGCAAAATGTCAGAGAGGATAATACTCTGTCACAGTGAGCATATCCATTTATGCGGTGAACAGTTGCATTCAGTTGTTAGATTGAATTTTAAAAATGAAGAAATGTTGCAGAGAGATACTGCTGACTCCGCAGAATATTTAGATTTTCCGAGTATTGTGTTCGTAAAATATTCCGGTGGCGCATTAAAAATGCAGTCCCGATTTTCTATCTCTCTGGACATCTATATCTAGAGAAACGCTGGCTCACCATCACTACCTGAGGTTTAAGCGTGAGAATTAGAGCTCAGCTGTAATCATGGGAAACAATAGTGCAAGTAATGGCGTAATCTTAGTATGCAAATCCCCAGCTCCGGAGTTTTTGCCGTCATACTGTTGGTTGCGACTGTTATGATCATTTTGGCTTTGTCCAACTAGAAAAATCTGTATACTGCCAAATATAATGTAACCGTAACAGCTTGATTGTACATTGTCATCTGTCTTGGCCAGCTGTACTATCATTTCTTGATGTTCTTGATTTGTTTGAGCTTATTTAGCTCAGTTCTTTTCTCTTTTCTCATATACTATTTTCCTCATATACTCTGTATTCTCTGCTTCTCAATTTATCATGGTATTAGAGCTTCATACGTAAGCCTCTTCACACAGTCTCGAGAGCAGCACGATTCTAAGAAGCGCACAACTTAAACTGTCAATGAGACCAAGGGACACAATTTCTTCACAAGGCTTGGAGAGCAGTTCGTCAGTCCGCTCAAAAGATCGTTGCAGACAGAAAGTGCGAGGAAGCAGAATCTACATAAGGTAGAAACAATAAAGAATCGTGAACATTTAAAGATTCGTGAAAGATTCACGAAGAAGAGTTGCAAAAGGAAGAAACAATTAAAGATACGCAAGTTCTTTAAAGAATTCGTGAAATTCTTTCCAATTCGTGAAAGATTCACGAATTTCCTTCTTCAGGAGAAACTCTTTGCAAAGGCAGCAAAAAAACATGTTAATGAAGCAAAGGACAAGTAGTCGCAGCCGTAAGATCGGTCCTACTAACAGATCTGAGGCATTAATCGAGTTCATAAAGGACGAGGAGCACACATAGGAGTTGCTTAGATTTAAGCCATCAGATCTGGGAGCGAGGATCAACATCCGTTGATCTCGAAGTAAAGGGCACGCATTTTAAGTTTTCGACATTTTGTCGACCGAGAAACATAAGAGGGAGAGTCTTTCGACTCCCAGAGACGTGAAACTGCAAAAACGCGCCAGCCATTGGATCTGGAACGCAGTGGCATGAGAGTCGTTGGATCAACGATACGTGCATGGGGTTTAGTCCCTGAGAGATGCACAGAAGATTTGATCTAAGCTGTTAGATGTCGTACTAGTAGCCGCAGTCCATTGGACCATGCGAAGCTTCACAGAAGATAACGGTGGGACCATTCAGAGTCTCAAGGCACAAGAGGAAGGATCTGAGTCATCGGATCTCGCATAAAGGACAGATAGCCATCGGATCTGGAAAGAAGAGAACGATGTTTAACCCTCATAGAAGCAAAGGAAAGGACTCGAAAAAATCTCGAAAGCATCGTGACCGTCCACAAGAGGACATGTGGCAAGCGGTCAAGGTTTTAGGGAAAGGCCCAAAAGATTTTGAACCATCGATCACAGACAGATCTAGACCGTTGGTCCACATCGCGATTTTGGGTATCGCGAGTTGGAAGGACAGAGGTCCTTGTCTCCCAAAACCCTGAATCACAAAATAGCGAAATAGCGAGGCCGGACGTCGACTATAAATCTCAGGGGCTATTGTGAGCTGTTGATCGAATGCCAAGACATTTTGGCATTTCTTCAACCGGGGATTCGAAAGACAAAGGAACGGGACGCTTGCATCGTGAAACCCTGAAAGAACCAAGATTGTTAGATCGATGAAGGCTCAGAGCCGTCGATCTCATAGTAGATACGATTTTGAACTTTCGGCAACTGGGATTTGGAGGGACAAGGAGTTAACCCCTCCACATCGTCGAATCGCTAAAGTCGGTAGTGCTTTGGCATTAAGCACGTGGACACAGAGTGGTGGTCACGTGGAAGAAGGCTAAGGGAGGAGCGAAATCCCGTTAATTCATTTTCGGCATTTCAGGACTCGAGAGTTCGTAGGACCGAGAATCATTGCAGTCGGAATCGCAAAATCACGAACTACGAAATTTCAAAATAATCTAAGTCGTTGATCGAGTATAGATCTGGATGGTTAGATCTTCGATCATGGAGGATTGTATATTGTTGATCATGATATTCCAAAGAAACTATGGTCGTTGATCTCAAATCAAGAAGGATCGTTGATCCTTGAAGCAATTTTGCATTTTCGGCGATTCGAAGGAACTACTACCTTCAGTGTCAAAAACACGAAGTCTCGAAACACAAAAGCCCGTAGCACCTGGTTCTTTCGCCCACAATCATATGAGAAGATAAACTTTCTTTGGCCCTTGATTAAACTCAAAAAGCCCTATTCCGCCATCAGAGGGGTTACAGTTGCTGAAGTGTTACAGTTGCTAAAGAACAGAGCTCAGAGCTTTGAATCAACAGATCTTGCGCTTGGATAATCAGATCCAGCCATATCAAAGTCAAATAAGTGGTTTACACTGCGTTTTTCATTCCGAAGTCACTACAAGAAATTTGAAGACCTAGTTTTATGTGCAGGAAATAGGTAAATATGAAATTTTCTAACATTTTTTTCTGTTTTGTTAAATTCTTTAAAGATGGCCACGTCTAGCAATTTAGGACCAACTCAAGGTCTGATTCTTCTTGGAAAGAATTATGAGTTTTGGTCTCTTCAAATCAGATCCTTCTTGCAAGCACAAGAGTGCTGGGATCTAGTGGATCTTGGATATGTGGAACCAGATCCAACAAACCTTGTAGCCATGACAAACTAATAGAGAATTGCTCAGGCAACACACAGGAATAGAGAGAATAAAGCCAAATTCTGAATTCAAAATTTAGTGGATGACTCAATTTTCTCCAAAATCAGAGGCACTGTTACTTCAAAACATGCCTGGGACATCCTTAAATCAACCTACCAAGGAAATGACAGGGTCAAAACAGTCAAACTGCAGACCTTGAGGACACAATTCGAGACTTTAAGAATGACAGAGTCTGAAAATGTGGATCAGTATATGACCAGAGTCATGGGAATCGTAAACCAGATCAGGTTAACTGGTGAAGCCATCCCTGATCAACGCATTGTTGAGAAAGTCCTCAGAAGTCTACCAAATAAATTCAAAATGGTCGTTACAACAATCCTTGAATCCAAGGATCTGTCACGTTTTTCAACAGATGAACTAATTGCTTCCGTGTTGACACACGAGACCAAACTGCATCTCACAGAAGAGTCAATCTCCAATGCATTCAAAACTGAATTCTCCTTCAGCAGAGGGAGAAGCAGAGGTCACCAAGGAAGAGGGAGCAATCTAAGTAACCCTCACTCCAGTGGAGGACACAAACAACAAATCCCAAATAAAAATTTCCAAGGTCACAGACAACAAAATCAGAATAAGAGTTTCCAACCTCAAAGAGGCAGAGGGAGAAGATCAAATGAAAAATCAAGCATACAATGTTATTACTGCAAAAAGTATGGGCACTATGAATCTGAATGCAGGAAGAAGCAAGAAGATCGGCTCTCAAGTAGAGCACATGTCTCAAATCATAGAGGAGAAACCTCAGAAGGTATGTTTCTCTCATGCTACAAGTCTGAAGAACAACCTAAAGATCTCTGGTTGTTGGATAGTGGATGCAGTAATCACATGACAGGTAACAAAGATTTACTTTCATGCATTGATTCTTCAATTTCATTTGAGATTACACTTGGAAATGATTCCTTAGTCAAATTTCAAGGAAAAGGAACTGTACCTATTATTACTAAACAAAATGTAAAGAAAAACATAAACAATGTTTTTCATGTTCCAGATCTGAAACATAATCTTCTAAGTGTAGGACAGCTCATTGAACATGAATATAAAGTACTTTTTGAGGGAGCATCTTGCAGGATATATGATAAAACCCCCAGCAGAAAATTGTTTTCTGAAATCCATATGACACAGAATAGGATGTTTCCCCTGACCCTCGGAACTGCAAATCTGATCCAAACATATGCACAAAGTGCATCCACCCCCAATGAAACTATCATTTGGCATACAAGATTTGGACATCTACCATTTCAGAGTCTAAGTCTTCTACATAAGCACTCCATGGTCAAAGGTCTCCCTATATTCAAAGAGCAAAATCCCCCATGTGAGTCTTGCATACTTGGAAAACATAAGAGAACTAGTTTTCCACAGTCCTCCACTCAAGCCAAACAACATCTCGAACTTGTTCACACTGACCTATGTGGACCAATGCAAACAGATTCCATAGGTGGTAGCTTTTATTTTCTAATGTGTATTGATTACTTTAGTAGGAAAATTTGTATCTATTTTCTCAGACACAAGTCTGGAACTTTTGCAAAATTCAAAGAATTCAAAGCAGAAGCTTAAAAATAGAGTGGAAAATATATAAAATCTCTTAGGTCAGATGGAGGAGGAGAATACAACTCCAACGAATTTGCAAATTTCTACAAATCACAAGGCATTATCATGCAAACTACAGCTCAGTATACTCCACAACAGAATGGAGTGGCTGAAAGGAAAAACTAGACAATAATGAACATGGCAAGAAGCCTACTCAAAGAGAAATATTTGTCAAATACTTTTGGGGCTAAAGCAGTAGCAAGCTCAACTTATCTCTTGAATAGATCTCCAACCACCAATCTAAAGATGAAAGTCCCTCAAGAAGCATGGAGTGGGACAAAGCTAAATGTTGCCCATCTAAGGACATTCAGATGCATAGCATACACTCACATCCCTTCCGAATTAAGGAAGAAACTTGATGATAGAAGTGAGAAATGCATCTTTACTGGATATAGTGAAACATATAAAGCTTACAGGCTTTACAATCCAATCTCAAAGAAAATAATTCTCAACAGAGATGTAAAATTTCTGGAAAATCAATTCTGGAATGAATCTGAAAATCTGCAAATGGACAGTCAAAATCCATTGTTACCCAGTTTTGAAAACACAGAAAATTCAGGACAACCAATACCTCAACCTTCGCTTCCAAGATTGCAGGTACAAGATAACTCAACTTCAAGCAGAGACTCATCCTCTGAACTTCAAAATAAGAGAACTCGAAGTTTGAGAGAAATCCATCAACAGTTGGATGACATTGAACAACACAATCTTTTTGCATTAATGTCATGTCAACCTACATGTTTTGAAGAAGCAGCTAAGGAGCCACATTGGGTTCAAGACATGAACCAAGATATTGACTCCATTGAGAAGAAAAATACATGGGATCTTGTTGATTTTCCCAGACACAAGAAAAGTATTGGTGTCAAGTGGGTTTACAAAACTAAACTTAATGAAAAAGGGCAGATTGAAAAACACAAGGCAAGACTTGTTGCCAAAGGATTCTCACAACAACCAGGTACTGATTATGGTGAAAATTTTTCTCTAGTAGAAAGATTAGACACTGTAAGGACTCTATTGGCCATAGCAGCCCAACACAAATGACAAGTATACCAGATGGATGTCAAGTCATCTTTCCTGAATGGTTTCTTAGAAAAAGAATTTTATGTCGATCAGCCACCTGGATTTGAAGTCCAAGAGCAGCCATCCAAAGTATATTGGTTGAAGAAAGCCTTGTATGGCTTAAAGAAAGCTCCACGAGCCTGGTACAACAGAATTGACACGTACCTGATCAAAAGTAGTTTCAGCAGAAGCCAAAATGAGCCAACTCTTTACACCAAAACAACTCAGCACAGTAAAATTTTGATTGTATGTTTAGATGTTGATGACATGATATATACTAGAAATCGTGAGTAAGTATTTTTAAACATGCCATGCAATCTAAGTTTGAGATGACAGATCTTGGCATAATGAAATACTTTTTGGGGATTGAGGTTGATCAATCAACCAAAGGAATTTTTTTCTGTCAGAAAAAGTATGTAGCAGACATCATCAAAAGATTATGCATGGAAGAATGCAATCCAACATAAACCCCTATACCCTTAGGCACAAAATTGAGCAAGAAAGGTGAAGGCCCTACAGTGGACCCTACCCTGTACAAAAGTTTACTAGGCATCTTGTTGTATCTTACAACAACTAGGCTTGATATTATGTATGCAACCAACCTTGTTTCCAAATTCATGGAATCCCCCAAAGAGTCTCACTAGAAGATGGAAAAACGGATTTTGAGATATGTTGCAGGAACTCTCAATTTTGTATTATGGTACACTCAATCTGATGATAATCATCTCTCTGGTTACAGAGACAGTGATTTTGTAGCCAACCTAGATGATAAGAAAAGCACCTCAGGACAATTTTTTCACCTAGAAACGAACCTGATTTCATGGGCATCAAAGAAGCAACCAATTGTATCAATATCTTTTGCAGAGGCAGAGTATGTCACTTCTACCTCAGCTTCCTGTCAAGCTGTGTGGTTGAGAAGAATATTGAAAGATATGTCACATACAAAGAAGGATCCAACTCCTATCTTCTGTGACAACACCTCAACAATTTCTCTATCCCAAAATCATGTGTTTCACAAGAAAAGAAAACACATTGACACTCTCTTTCACTTCATTCGTGAGCTAGTCAATAATGGTGATGTAGCAGTTCAATTCTGTGGCTCTCGAGATCAGCTCACAGATATCTCCAGAAAGCCACTCGAAAAATATGTTTTTGATTTCCAGAGACAACACCTGGGCATCATCAGTGCTAATGTTTGTAACTGTTGAGTTTAAGAGGGAGTGTTAAATATAATGTAACCTCAACAGCCTAATTGTACACTGCCAGTTTTCCTTGCCAGTTGTACTATCATTTCTTGATGTTCTTAATTTTCTTGAGCCTATATAGCTCATCTCTTTCCCCTTTTCTCATATACTATTTTCCTCATATGCCTAATATACTAAATACTATTTTATGTTATGCTCCTTCTATGTATTCTCTACTGCTCAATTTATCAATAATGTTGGTTGCGACTGTTATGATCATTTTGGCTTTGTCCAACTAGAAAAATCTGTTGTTTCCTATGTCAGGATTGTTGAAACTTTACGCAGCTTTGGCCAATCGATTGCAGATGGAGAGAATAATTATAGCAGAATGGTGTGATGAGTATGTTGTCAAAGCCTGTTGATGGGGACATTTTAGTGATTGTCGCCCAAGGTATTCATAGGGCAATGACATTTGGGTTTTCAGAAGGATAAGAAGTTGTAGGCTGAGAGGAAATCATTCTGAAATGGGATCATAGTTCGTTTTGCTATTTTCCAGTTGATATCGAATTGTTTGACATATACAAGGTGTGAATTGTTTGAGATAGAGGAAGTAGTTTTTAGAGATAGTTTTGACATGAAGAACCTTTTCTTTTTTACCAGTAATAAAAAACTGAATTTTTACATATAAAAACTGAAATAAAAAATCAAAGAGAAGAAAATTATTTCGTTTAAAATAATTCTGTACTTTTTGTTGGTGGTTCAACTTTGAGCGAATTAAGAAGAAAAAAACAGACTTATGTTTAAGACACTCTCACACAAAGTGTCACAAAAAGATAGTGAATAAATTGCCTCACTTATATATGTATGTACATTGCATGGAAATGCATTAGAAATATATAGCAAACTCCAAACAATTCAATACACTCCATACAAATCAGATTGGATAAATATCTATAGATGATATGGATAAATTCTACATGTGTCATTTTAGTTGTTGGACGCATAATTCTTATGATCGAATTACCTGTAATAGTTTTGTAAATATGATGAGTGGTACAATGTGCCATTAGTTAAGGCACAACAACAATCATTTACTTTATATTTATTTACCCTTCATGTCAATGTAATCCACAACAATGCATGTCACTGGAATCTACAACAATGGAGTTACATTTTCTTGGTTTGAGAGTTCTATTTTTTGCCAATGCTCGACTTGACAATGGTATTGTTGGGTAGTAGAATAAAAACAAATCATAAGCAAGATCAAACACACACTAAACCAAACATAATAATCCCACAATTTGACACATTGATTTATGTAGAAACTCAATGAGTGAAAAAACCACTCGCAATGGTTATCAATATTCTTATTATTTAAGGGAGAATTAGAATATCCTTCATATGCATACAATCATCCTCTCCTCACACACTCTGCTCTCTACACAATTTTCTCTCACACCCTTCACACATTACACTTACACCTCTATGGGTATGCTTGTATATATAATGTCTATCACTCAGTTACACAAATTGATCATGAATAGATCACTTAATAGATCACATAGTTACAAAAACAAATCATAAATAGATTGCATGCATGCACGTTAGCATAGTTGCATGCATGTGTGTGTGACAGCATGAGGAAATTCATTGACATGTTTCCAATAGATATTAGAGTGCAAGCTAACTCTATTATTTCTCTAGGTGTTTTCTCTCTCCTAGTGTACACAAATGCCTCCCTATTTTCTTCTCTTCCCTCCAAAACTCTCATTGATTCATTTCCCACCCTACACCCATCATATCATATGTTCACATTCCTCGTGCTATTCAAAATTTTTCCTTGTTAGTATAGTTACTTTGTATTTGAAACCCTAAACCTAGTCGCTAGCTAAGGTCTTTGTGAGGGCAGTAGTGTGTGGTTGTTACCATGTTGATTGCCTACTCTCTATATAAATTCTCTAAATCTTATCTAGCTCTCTAAGCCCATTGATTGTCTTAGTGTTTGGAATACCCAATAGGGTAAAATAACCCCGTGTGGAGAAATCTCATGCAACCCCCGATGCACTAGGCTCACGCAACCCTATCGAGAACACTATATCACACGTCTGCAATCCATTGTTGAATAATAGACATGCATCGATCACATGCATTCCATATTCATGCCCCCACATTCCATATTCACGCTCTCATCATCCCTTGCGACCTTGAACCGAGGTTATGTACAACCCCCTGAGGATGTTCAACGCACGACGACTGTCCTAAGCCAACCCACTAAACTGTTATAATTGCAAAAGCAGAAAAAACAATTCACATATGATAATTAACAATCATAGAAATAAGAACACAGGGATTTCATGTGGTTCACCCAAATGTTGGTCTACGTCCACCAATCATAGGCATCGATTTTATTATTATTCAGATCATGGAGATTACATCAAATTTCCAGGTTCTCACTGTGTCTCTCTCACTCAGTCATTTTTCCTCTACGAGCTCACATGAATTTATACATTCACACAAGAAACTGATTATTAAATGCAATTCCTATGCATATTTTAACTTGGTCAATTTGGTTGTTACCAACGTAGAATAATAGGATCCAGATCCATCCTTTGAAGGAATTCATTGTCACCAAATCCCAACAATCTCCACGTTGACAACAATTACCCTGATACCTTTCTCCTTCCTTTTGTTCATCACCTTTTCTACAAGCCAAGAGAAGCCAAGCACCACTGCAGCTTCTCTAATAAAGCTAGTTTCATGATCTTTCCTGTATGACTTGCATGAGTTTGGATTTCCTCAGGGGTCACTTCACCTCCAACATGTCTTCCACAACTGTGTTGTGAGACATATTTAGTGATAGATCTCCTCCTATCCAAAACACCTATAAAATATACATTACAATTATCACAAACCATATCAGTGTGACCATTATAGGTGACATTTCTTCTTCTCAAATGTTGAAGCACCCATTTCACTGTAGCCCCTGAAACTGTCACGTATCTGACAACATCATTAGCATGTGAAACATCCGATCTTAACCATTTCATCACATACAACAGACCTCCTATTGAACTTACACGAGACATAACATTTTCTTCTTTATAGGCGGCCCCTATGCTTAAAGAAAACTTATAATGAAAAGAAAGAGGGATAAAAACTGATTTTACAATGTTCATACTGAACTCCAAACACAACTTTCCATTACCATGTCTATGTACTTCCATGCCCATAATTTGTTTTTCTTCTTCTTGATCCCTCATCTGAATTGTCATGTCCACCTCAGTCAATTTCTTACTGATTTTATCCACGCTTCGGCTTGCATCGAGCATATCATCAACAAATAACATCGATATTGTGAATGTACTATAAACTATATATTCATTCCTACCCTTTGAATTTTTTTGACTCACTAAGAAATATTCAAACATCTTGTATATTTGCCTGGGTACCATTAGGTCGTACAATGAATTATCTAGCATGCAAACAAATTTATCGTTGCGATCTTGAATCAACCCTTTTGGTTGTTCCATACATACAATATCTTTGTCAATGATGACCTTGTGAGAAGTAGGATCCCACACACAACATCACTTTATACCATCATCATAACTTGTAGAGATATAAAACAAGTAGGAATTTGGAAACAAAGATTTTAAGTTTGGAAATGATTTACCACTTACCAGTACCTGCAATTCTTTCTTTCTCTTATGAACTTGATGCTTCTGCCATAAACAAGAAGATACAACCGTCACTTCAGATGCTACTTCAATACTTCCTTCCAACTTATAAAGGTTATCAACCTTTGTTGCCTTCATCACTACTAAATTCCCTTTCAACAATGTGAGAGCTCCACCTTTACCTGTATACTTATATCCACAAGAATCCAACACTCCCAATGAAATCAAATTTGATTTAAGCTTAGGTACATATCTAACATCCACTAATTACCTAACAATACCATCAAACATCCTGATTCTAATACTGCCAATCCCAACAGTGTTACAGGGAATACCATTTCCCATAAACACTACACCCTCATCAAAAGATTGGTAAGAAATGAACCAATTTCTATGTGAGCACATATGGTGGGAGGCCACTGAATCTAACTGCCATTCTTCTTGATATTGTAAATTACTAGAAACGAACAAAACTTGATCAATTATAATTGAATTTGTTACAACGAAATTTGCTTCCTTCGTAGATTTTTCCTCAGATTCTTTTCTCTTCCAACAATCTTTCTTGAGATGTGTTGTTTTTCCACAGTACCAACATTTTTCTTTACCCTTTCTGTTTCTTCACTTAGATCGTGAAAAAATTCTCTCATTCTGCTCTTTAGTTCGACCTCTAACCAACATTGCTTCTAAAGTTGAGGTTTCTTTCCTAGATTTTCTCCTCATCTCCTCAGCCAACAGAGCTCCCACCACAGAGTCTTAATCTAAAACATGTGTTGAACTAAAGCTAATAGAGGTGACTAGATTATCCCAATACTCAGGCAACAAACACAATAGTGTAATAGCCTTATTCTCATCTTCAAATTTAACTTCCATACCAGTCAATTGAATTATAAGGGTATTAAAGGTATTTAAATGGTCATCAAATTTTGTACCTTCTTTCATCCGCAAACTATATAACTATCTCTTCAAGTAGATCCTCCTCATCAAGGAATTCATCATATATAGACTTTCCAACTTACTCCATAAGCCTGATGTTGTATCCTCTCCTACGATATTAAACAAAACCTCATCCGCCAAACATAAACGAATGGTACTAAGATCTTTTGCATCCAGATATTCCCATTCCCATTATGTCATGCTTGTTGGTTTCTTTGAATTTCCTGCCAATGATTTTTGCAACCCTTGTTGCACGAATAAATCCAGCATCTTGAGCTTCCAAAGCTCAAATTTGTTTTTATCGCTGAACTTTTCAACTTCAAACTTCGAACTCTGCATCTTAGCCATTAACACAAAAATATCCTAATGTTCACTAATTAAATCCATAAAATTTACAAGAATAAAATCATGCACATTTCCACACCTCACACTACCATTGGAGTGCGGCGAGTCCGCACCTCATGATTCACTTGGAGTGTGAAGATCTTGAAATATTAATGCACTTTAATACACAACTAGAGTGAGGAAATCCTAGGTTTTCAAACATGCGTAAAGTGTGAGTAGTATGTCGTCGCACCCTTCTAGAGGAGGGACCTGCAATTATGTATAAATCGATGCACCTCACATAGATTTCACTTCTGGTGCTCCTCCGGGAATTTGAAGCTCTTCCAACTAGCTCTGATACCACTTGTTAGAATTGCAAATGTCGAAAACACAATTCACATATGATAATTAACAATCATATAAATAAGAACACAGAGATTTCATGTGGTTCAGCCAAACGTTGGGATACGTCCACCAAGCATAGGCATCGATTGTCTTATTATTCAAATCATGGAGTTACATCAGATTTGCAATTTTTCACTTTGCCTCTCTCACTCAGTCGTTTTGCCTCTATGGGCTTACATGAATTTATACATTCACACAAGAAATTGATTATTAAATGCAATCCCTATCCATATTCTAACTTGGTCTATTTGGTTGTAACAAATGCATAATAATAGGATCCGGATCCATCCTTTGAAGGAACTCGTTGTCACCAAATCCCAACATAAACTACACATTGAATCCTAATCTCATTTGCCGATTGAGACTTACCTCATTCTCCCATCTATGCACATTGAATCCTCACCTCATTCTCCCATTGATGCACATCATATCCACACCTCATTCATCCATTGATTCACGAATCTATTAGAAATCCCAATCTTTAATAAAACGTTGGTCGAAATTCTTGTTGATACTTAATAGTGTGGTTGTTGGGATTGCTGGTAGAAATATTAATTAGTATGTTGGTCATTTTGAAATGCTATAGTTGCAAGGATGATATCCATCTATACAATCTCGATGAAGAAAAGAACGATATCCAGTGATTAGTTTCAATAAATTTCTTGAAGGTTGTATGATGTACTTAGTTTGAGGCCATCCCTATCTTTATACCAGGTGAACAAGAAGTACATGGTGGAGAAACTATTGGTTGAAGACACTAAGTAAAGTCACTCAAGGAAAAATGAAAAATTGAAGTAAATATAAAGATAGCTTCTTGTAAACACCAGATTCAAGTAGATTTTTTGCTTCCTTCCATCTGTTGGTAAGAAATGAAAGGACAAAAAGAAGAAGAAGATTAGAGATTGGAGGGTTGGTGAAATCCCCTTGAAAAATCGAATCTTCACTGTACCCATTGTGGAAGGAATGAATTAAATAAAGCTATTGAACGAAGAGTTTCATGGGAGAAGATTGAATAGGAGAGAGGTAAAACTTCAAAACTAGAGAAAGGTAAGGCACGTCCTCATTGCATTGTCTCCCATTGTAATATAGTAGTAACCAAAGATTTTCTTAACACTTCATTTTCTTCTTGGCGAGATGCATGGATTCTTCACATGGGTGAAACCTCCCAAATGACATTTCGAAGATACTTCTTCGAAGACTTCATGGCATAGTGTATTTTGTAGATATATCGAGTCTCAAACCTTCAAGAATGGGTAACATTTGGCTTAAGTTTCCTAGGTGTTGGAATCCAAAGTTTTGGGTTCATATCACGTGCATGCAAAAATGAAGCCCATTCCAGTTTTAAGTGAAGCTGAGCTAATGTGCAAAGAATAACAATAAGTGCACGTGAGACCAAGTTTTGATATTGTGCACAAATTCCAAGGTCTATCAAATGTGCACCGGTCCAAGTTTAGATGTGCACCAAAAACAGGAAGACACACACTAGAGTCAAGGAAGGAATCATCGAGAAATATCCTCGAATGATTACTTCCAACAACGAAAGGGAACTTGGAGATTAAAAAGATGAGCTGGTGAAGAAGTTAAAATTTCCCTGATTCCAGAAGGCTACGTGGAATGGAGGCATGTGCTAGAAGCATGTGAGGCAGTGTGTCAGTAGATCAAGTGGAACAGAATTGAAAGAGACAGATCTCTCAAGCAGAGAAACATATAAAAGGAATAAGTTCCATCGGAGATAGAGTTAGAGAGTTAGACACTCACTTAGAGGATTCATTGAGTTGTTGTTTGTTGTGTGTCAAGATCACTCTGAGCCTTTGTATTATTGTAATGGTTTAATTCTACTAAAAATAAGTATGAGTACATAATAGGTATGAGGTATAAAGGAATACACATGGCGTAGTGTGATGTAATTATGGGGAAATCTATAAAGAGGACATCAGACTTTGTTGGTGTTGAATCTAGTTTGATTAATGTATGCTTGTGTTCAATGGAATGGAAGGCATAATAAACATGCAATGATTATGATCTATCATGTGCCACTCATGTGTTACTTGGACATATGTGTGTATTGTTTTACATATTTATAATAGTAGGGTGATTTTAATGGATTGCATGAAAGTTATTCTGAATTCATCCCTGTGTATTTAGTATTTCATTCCTGTCACAAGACTAGATGGTCTATGTGATCCTCATTTCATCTTGAGTGGGACCTTCTTTGGCCTTGGTTGAATATTGATATGCCAACACTTTGGGATTTTTGTTAGTAAAATCTCGAGGAACCCTAGTTCTAAATTCCCCAATGTTACGAAGGACATGCAAAAGCATGAAATGACCCTACACAAGGTTTTCTTTCTAGGGCTTTAAATTCTTGTATTGGAGGATGAAGGAAAGATATGAGGTGGTATCCATATCAAGAAAAAATTCAATATTGGCTAACTGCAAAAAGGAGCATGAATTTTCACTGCGAGAAACTCAGGGGCTAAGAGTGAATGTGAAGAGATGGAAAGATAAATATCTTTACAGTTATCTACATGAGATGTTCTTTGTTGAATTTCCTTGTTTGTTGTATGAATGGATGAAAAGGAAAACTAATACCAATTCTTCTTTGTAGCCTCTAGACCCAATGGTTTGGGATCAAGTCATGCTTGATAGAATGGAGGAATTTGACAATAAGTGGACTCAAGCCATTGATTTTCAGTTTTCTCGAGTAAATAAGGCTATATTATTGAATTTGTTGTGGACTACACTAATTAATAGGGATGAAAATTAGTCTTCAAAAGGTATGAGGAAACGAATTCTAGAAGATATTTCACTTTGGATAAAGGGTTGATTCACATGGAGTGAGACATAATGGCTAAGTAAACTCTCCTAACACTTTGGGGGGGTTCCAAAGATGGGGAAAATGAGAGAGGAGAGAGATCCATTAAGGAGAATCCATAGATTATTGAGATGAGGTCAGTAATGGGATGGACATAGAAGAGAAAAGGAGAGAGACACAATTGACAGATACGCAATAAGGTTTGAGCTAAGAAGGAAATATGAGTAGAGAGATGGAAAAAAGATAGAAGGGGCATGTGAAGAGGGGTTAGGTCCATGAGGAAGATAAAATATACTGCACCAGGTGGAAGTGTGGATAAGTGCGTTGTGCCAGAGTGGAGCACATGTGAAGATAGGCCCACAAAGAGGTGAAATGTTGAGAGTACCTGGTGTCTAGACAAGATACCGATAATAGTAGTAGAAGTAGTTCCAAGGGCCTATGTGACAAATTTTGAACCCCTCAGTTGTTGAAAAGTGAAACCATCTCAAAATACAATCAGGTGCAAAGTAGAGGTGCCAAAGAAAGGAAGGAATATGGAGGATCCCCTAGTGGTGGGGGAGAATATTTGGCAATTTTAGATGTTATTTTGTCCCTGCAGGTAGGAAACTCTCTAGGTCCCCTCATGACAAATGTCAAAATAAGATGAATGTACCCCCCCTTTGAACCACCCTCATTGCATGTTTGTAAGAAAGAAGAAGGAACAACATATAATTAAGCGATTCAAGTAAGCTAAAGAATAGAAGAAGATCAAAGAGAAGAGATGAGTGAAGAAGAAGGTGAATTTAGTGCCACGTCACCAAGAGGAGGATCAATAGTAAGGAGTTTGACAACCATTAGTCATATTGGAGGAGGTATTTTACGCTAGAATATGGAGAATGAAGACAACACCTTGAGGTTACCCATGTTCCATGGAACATGTAGAGATTATGAAAAACAATATTAGCTCACGTACAAACCAATCTGGTCTGTTAATAGGATCCCATATGAAACAACAAAGATCACACAACTAGAAACCACATTAAGGGATATAGCCTTGACATGGTACATGGTACATTCATCGGATAGATCCATGTTAAATATCAAACAATATATGTTTAAGAAATTCCAGAAACCCGAGTTAGAGTCTTAGTTTGTTACTTAGAACGAGGAGATTAAGTAGAAAGAAGGAGAAGCCATGTGAAATTATGACTAGTGGCTTAAGATGTCATTGTGTAGGATGACATTCTAGATTCAAGACATGCAGGAGATAGAGTGGTTTATTGCAGGGTTTCTTCCCCATATAATAGTTCTTATCACCCAACAAAAAGTGAAAAATGAAGCAAAGGAGGTAGAAATTGCAATGCACCTTGAAGCTACACCAAGAGGGTAAAATACATAGATGTAGTTTACATAGCTGCAGTCACAACTGACCAACCCAATGATGCATTTTCACTTATGGCGTACCACATGTCACTCTAAGGGGAATGGAGGGACGAGTTCTCTGTACTTCTGAATTATGTGGCGACGGGTGCACCGACTCCATTCCCAACTAGAAAAATGGAATGGTGTGAGATATGTTGACAGTGAGGCCATGTACCACCCCACTGCCCAAATTTGTAGAAGTATCAAAAGATGAATCACACTCCATCATGTGAGTTTTGTAAATCCATGGGACACAATATCAATAATTGTTATTCACTCCAACTGACGCAAGAAAATACCCTCCATGCATTATGAGTATAGGAATAACATAAGGGTGGTGGCCATGGTGGTGTTGAGAGAGGAAGATACCAAGGAAATCAAAAAGGTGGATATGGGTATAGTTGTGGATGAAGATATGGCCATGGGGGACATATATCCACCACTTGTTTCAATTGTGGAGAAATTGGTCATGTATCAACGTTTTGAACCAAAATTCATATACTTTTTGCATACTTCTACAATTTCGAGCATCTCACATAGGGTTTTCATGACTTAGTGAATAAGTAGGAAGAAAAGAAGACCCATTGCAATATGGCTCATGCAAAGTTGTGAAAAAATAAGAATAAAGATGAGGAATTTGATGTCTAGGTGGTAAATCAAGGGAGAGAAAAGATATGAAGGGACTTCACATGAGCTGAGAGATCGCATTAGAAGCTGGATGAGTAAATAAGAAAGGTAACATATCCCCTTCCTAAGTTCTATGTTTCCCAATAAAATTAGTTTATGTGCAACACACAACGAGCTATTGAAAAGGAAAGAGGGAATGAAGAACTATAACATGCAATACAAATATCATTCGAGGAGGCTCGGATCCATGAGGAAGTGCAACACTCAAAACAAACGTCATTGGAGGAGGCATGAATCAAGGAATAAGTGTAGCAGGTGACACAAAGGTCACTAGAAGAGGCTCGTGCATGGGAAGAGATGCAACATGTGATGAAATGGTCCTTGGAGGAAGCTCACATGCACAAGGAGTTGTAGCATGCCATGCATAAGTAAATGGAATAAGTTCACATGAAGGACTAGTTGCAAGGTGCTGAGAAAAGAGTAATTGAGGAAGATCAGTCATAGGATTTGAGGCACCTATCGTGCGAAGAAGCAATGCACAACTTGGGTCATGATGTAGACACAAAGGATAGGGTAACTAACTTCTTACAATGTTGTTTGAGATTACTCAGTTATCCTAATGTTATGAATAATTTGACACAAAATCTAGCCACTTATATGGGGAAAGAGTTGGCATATAGTGTTAGTATCAATATTTACAGTGTCAAATTTTGACCTAAAGGACGATATAGGAAGTTCTTGTAGCACCCTGTTTTTCAGGAAAATGACATAGTTTTTTTTTGTGTGGTAGTTGATGGTGAAACCTGATAATTACACTACTCCAAACCCTAAAATACACATATTACATGAGTACCTAGGCAACAAAAGGTAATGATAAGCCATAATGGCATGAAATATCATATTATTTATTTTTGTTTTATAACAAGAAAAGGGGGTTCGCAGATGGTTTTGTTATTATTAGGGATACATTTAAACATATTTTATCCTTTAGACACCATTTTTTATGATCAAAAAAGAGTTTTGGAGAAGTCTTATATGATAAAGAAGAAAACAGACTGCTCAAAACAGAGGATTTTCTGGGAATGACTATTTTTGTAGCCAAGTTCAAACTTGGTCACTGACCAAATGGAGATGAATTTGTGAAACAAAAAGAGGATTTCCTAAAAAATGATCTCATATACAAAATCATTTCTTATTTTTTATACAGTTGTCACTGTTTGGGAGATACAAGCATATATTTACAACTCGTTTTTCAAATTTTAAAATTCCATAATTTCTTGTTTTCGTCATCAAGTTTGGGAACAGATTATGAGGTGATGGAGAAGAATTTGTAAACACTGAAAGATGTGTTTCTCAAAAACGATTTCATATACAAAATACTCTCTTAGGTTTTACACAACTATTATGATTTGGGAGATATTAAGTGATTTTTCAACCCCATTTTTCATAAATTTTCCCTATGTTGTAAAATGGGACAGTCATCCCTTATTTCATTTCCACACATGCCAAGAGGAGGTGTCAAGTCATGAAGACATATGGATGTTAAAGGAGGATATTTTTTCTAAATATCCTCAATATTTGATCTGATTTGAATGTATTTAATGCTTTAAATTTCAAACCCTATATTTTAGGTATGGGACTGGTTTTCCAGATTTTTTGTAATCTTGTTGATATGACTAAGTGAAAATTTGACCCTAGGAGGTATCCTATATATCTATTTTGAGTAGATCATATCCAAAATTTGAGAATCTAGTTTTTATCTCATAGATTTATAAAGATCATGGAAAATCATATGTAAATAGGGCATTCAGTTTGAGAGGATGAGAGTGAGATGCAGAGGGTTGAAATTCTATGTAATATCTTGAAAAACCTGTCATGACTTTTTTGTAAATGAACTTTAGCAGATAACAAAGTTTTTGATCAATTTGTTATTCTATGTTAGTCATTTTTTTGTCATCTTCCTCAATATGTGTTTATTTTCTATGGGGTATACGTATGCAAATTTTGTGCTGAGAGAGTTATTGTATAGGTTATGCTTTAATTTTTTCCACAAGCATATTCAAGTTCTTAATTCAGGTTTAGAAACAATTTCTAAATGTTGAGTTATTCGTATACTGTTAGTACATCAAAGCTCATAGGTGTTCTTTGATTGACTTTCACCTTGTTTCCTCTTTTCTTCCATTACATCTCTTTACAAATTTCAAGTTGATCTATGTTTTATTCACCTAATTTTTCTACCCATAGAATTTTACGCGGGGGTTAATTTTTTTTATGTACTCCATGCCCAATGGATAGTTGTTGATCTGTAGCTACCTCTCTTCCCTCTTATTGATCCTACCATTTTCACATTTTATTAAACCCAACCAAATTATTTTTAATATAAGATGTGTTAGGCTTGACTCAATAGCAATCTTGAGTTGACCTCTAGCACTAACATCTTTTGGTGTCGTTGTCAGGAATGAAGTTGAAAATCTTCCATAGGAGAACGACATTGATTTGATCAAGCTTTAGATGGTGAACTAAAGGTGAACACGTAAAGACTGCAATACTCTTTCACATAGCGACTCCACAATCTAAGACTCCACTAGAGGAAAAATAATGCTAACAGAAAAATTGAAGTACTGAAGGGAAAAACCAGGGATCAGCTCATTATCTTTCTCCATGAAACATTTTTTGTGTTCATCAACTCGTTCTTGTCTTTCCCTTTGCATGTAAATAGGATCATCCTATATTTTTTTTATTCAGATGATTGTAAGCCTACAAATGCATATTCTTCCCTGATTAATGAATATTTTTCCTCTTCATGCACCATTGACATTGATTTAATCCCATCATGTGAACCTATTGATAAAGTTGAGGTCTACATTTCAATTTCTCTTGAATTTGAGTCATATTGTAAACTTGTTGATTACAAAGTTGATATACTTGACGAGGTTCCTGTTGAACCTTGAAATCAACCATTTGACCTTTGTTTTCATCCTATTGAAGCTCAATAAAGGATTAGATAATTTTTTAAACCTCTCAAGCTGCCTCCTATCCTAAATGATTACCCTCGCATGTTTTTTTAATACCTTCCCGTGTTCAAAAGAGATGATCATATTGCAACTAAAAAGCACATGGAATCTTTTGAGGATTTAATTGATAATTTCAAAATCATGCATGATGATGTTATCTCGATGTTATTTTCCAAATCCTTGGTTGGGGATGCTGCTTTGTGGTTTAGAAATATGAAAGCTTTTATTTTTTCGTGGACTAATGTTCATTGTGTATTCCTGAGATATTGGGGTGAAAACAAATCTAGTGATCAATATATATCTGAGTTTTATGCCCTAAAGAAGAGAATAAATGAGATTGTCACTCAGATCAAGTAGAGATTCCAGAACTTCTATCTTAGCATGCCTTATTTCATCTGACCATCTGAAGCTGTGTCCAAGCTATTTTATATTGCATCTCACCATCATCCTATTTTTGTTTTATTCCTCATAGAGATAAATTCTTCATCTTTAGAGAAGGTGTATATAGATGCAAAGGAGATTGGAAACAACCTTCGAGTTTTTGAAAAGCTCTCAAATCAATTCTGGGTTGAATATTTGCATGTACATGGACAAGAGGATGTTTATGAACAGAAAATAGATTTGGGACAACTTTCTGCATGATTTTCAGATTTCAATTCTTTTTCAGGTCTTGAATATGTCAAATATGATTTTTGTACCATTGAGAATATAGATGCACATCCTATGAAATTCTATCATAAAAATGAATTTACAAATAGGATTGACTATTTTTCTAGTTATGAGACAAGAGATGATTGTGATAAAAAATGTCATTCTGTAGATGATGATTTTCCTCGTGGAATGTTTTTAGTTGATCATAGTAGGAATCTTTTTAATACTACTATTAAAATGTCACATGATCATTTTGTAAAAGAAGAATTGGATCCTCCGAAATGCCTGTCCATTCATACTGCAAATCAACAATCCTTTTTTGTTTTTAATAACATGCAAGATTACATGTTCTTGAATTTTTTTCAATATCTTTCAATGCAGGAAGACATCCAACAAACAAATGGCAAGGAGTATATTTTTGTATCACTAGAAACTTTGAAGGACCAACTTCGTTCTCTTATTCATCTAGATTTATGTTATATCATCCATGATCCTATAGCCATATATATGGCATCGTTTTGTTTGGATGTTTTTAGTATTGGATATTTCTCCAAGCTAGTAGGTTGCAACTATAAGTATCAACTGTTCATCAATGTTTTGTTGCAGTTTTTCCCTCTTTTATGGGCTTAATTGGAGAGTAGTTTGCAAAACATTATATTCACCAATCAAATACTTACCTAGCTGAACTAGAAGAATGAATCCACTTCATCAAATTGGAGAGTTGTTTATATTAGTGTAGAATAGATAATTTCCTCAATTCCCAAGCATTTGGATTGCATTAGTATGTTTTTTTTCAACAATTCTTTCATTTTACCTGAATAAGTTGCAGAATTGGAGGTATGGTAGTGGACGAATGCACATGTTTGGAAGAAGGTGAATGAACCCATAGCCCAATGGATAAGGGACATATTTCCTTGTTATTGTAATCTCACAGGAAGCGTGACATCCCCCGTGGAGTCAATGTTAGTATCAATATTTGTCGTGTCAAATTTTGACCTAGAGGATGCTACATGAAGTTCTTGTAGCGCCCTATTTTTGAAGAAAATGATGTAGTTTTTTTTTTTTTCATGATGGATGATGGTGAAACATGATAATTACACTATTCCACACCCTAAAATACACATATGACTTGAGTAGTAAGGAAACAAAAGGTAACGATAAGCCATAATGGCATAAAATATCATATGATTTGTTTTTATTTTATAACAAAAAGAGGGGGTTTGGATATGGTTTTGTGAGTCTTAGAAATGCATTTAAACATTTTTTATCCTTCAGAAACCATTTTTGATTATCATCAAAGCGTTTTGGACCAGTCTTGTATGAAAAAGGAGAACACAAACCGCTAAAAATAGGGGATTTTCTGGAAATGATTCTTTTTGTAGTCAAGTTCAAACTTGGTCTCCGACCAAATGGAGAGGAATTTGTGAAAAAAAAAAGAAAATTTTCTCAAACAAAAGATCATATACAAAATCCTCTCTCATTTTTTACACAGGCGTCACTTTTTGGGAGATACAAGAAGATATTTACATCTCATTTTTCAAATTTGAAAATTCTAGAATTTCCTATTTTAGTCATCAACTTTGTGAACAAGTTACGAGGCGATATAGGGGAATTTCTAAAAACTGAAAGATTCGTTTCTAAAAACCTATCTCATCTAAAAACTCCTCTCTCATATTTCATACATCTATTAACGTTTGGGATATATGAAGTGATTTTTCATCCTTATTTTTCATAAATTTGCCATATGTTGTAAAATGGAACAGTCAACCCTTAGTTCGTTTCCACATGTTCCAAGAGGAGGTTTCAAGTCAAGAAGGCACATGGATTCTCAAGGAGGAAATTTTTTTATAAACATCATCAAATATTTGATCTGATTTGAATGTATTTAATGCTCTAAATTTCAAACCATAGATTTTAGGTATGGGATTGATTTTCCATATTTTTTGCAATCTTGTTGATATGACTAAGTGAAAATTTGACCCTAGTAGGTGTCATATATATATATATATATATATTTGGAGTAGATAATATCCAAACTTTGAGTATTTTTTTTTATCTCATAGATCTATAGATCTCATGGAAAATCGTATGTAAAGGGGGGATTCAGTCCGAGAGGCTGAGAGTGAGATGAAGAGGTTTGAAAGTCTAGGTAATATCTTTAAAAAACTATCATGACTTTTATGCAAAACAACTTCAACAGATAACAAAGTTTCTGATCAATTTTTTATTCTATGTTAATCATTTTTTTGTCATCTTCTTGAATAGGGTACACACATGCAAATTTTGTTCTCAAAGAGTTATTGTATAGGTTATGATTTAATTTTTTCCACAATCATATTCAAGTTCTTAATTAAGGTTTATAAAGGCTTTCTAAATATTGAGTTATTATTCTATTGTTGGTACATCAAAGATCATAGGTGTTCTTTTATTAACTTTTAGTTTGTTCCCTCTTTTCTTGCATTACATATCTTTACAAATTTTGAGTTGATCTATGTTTTTATGACCTGATTTGTCCACCCATAAAATGTTACGTCAGGGTTATTTGTTTTCTATGGATTCCATGCCCAATGGCTAGTTGTTGATTTGTAGTTGGCTCGTTTCCCTCTTGTTGATCCTACCATTTTCACATTTTCTTAAACCCAAGAAAATCATTTTTAATCTAAGATATGCTAAGATTGAATCAATAATCGTCTTGAGTTAACTTATAGCACTAAAAGATAGGACTATATCATCTCCCCTATAAGAAATAGATATGTGCAAAGTCAGTAAGCATAAGTGGACGAGGCACAAATTCAAGATGATAATGGATCTTGGTGGCTATGACATGGATGGATTCATGTTGGATCTAGGTGTCGAAGTGAATATTATTTTGAAGAAGTCATGGGAGTTGAAGGGAAATTTGAGTCTAGTTTGGTTACCTATTCAGTGGCAATTTGGAATTAAGTACAAGATATATCCTATAGGCTGACTTGAACAAGTGAATGTAAATATAAAAGGGGTGAAGACCGAGGTTGGATTTGAGGTCATAGAAATTATGGATGACTCTGAACCATACCCAATATTTATTAACATTTATTGGGGCTTTGATAATAATTCCATGCTAAATATGGAGAAGAGAAACACTGACACCCTACATCTCATCATACCTCTAGATCCATATGAAGGGCATAGATACAGTGAGCTAGTGGATGGGTTTGTGTGGAGATAAGTCATTAAAAACATCTTTAAGATCACTGTGAGCAAGGAGGATTTCATTAATCCCACCAAAGATGGAGAATTAAGTTGGTGAAGCATGAATTCTTATGACATTTTCTCTAAAGATGCTATGGAAAGGTGGAAAAACAAGCTATAGGAAGTGTCAACAAGAATGTCTGTGAAGATATTTGTATAGGCGTGTGAGGAAGAGTTTTTATCCTATTGGTACGATGGTTTAGACCTACTAGACACATTTGATTCCTATATACAACACATTCCCAAACATTAGAGGACATGTTCCCTTGATATAATGCTAGTAGGAATTCTTGCGTGATAGTGGGTCATGCATCTAGAAACCTATCAAGAATGGTCTCTAATAAAATAATCTATGTTAGATATGCATAGACCTAATATGAATATTTGTCACAACATGTGTTCTTGTGAATGGTAGTGGATAGACATGCAACAACATAGGAGGCACCAAAAATACTTAGAGGCCCCATGCGAGCTCCTTGGAAAAAAGAGTGCTCCCTCAAAACCTAGGGTTTCAATGACAGATGTAAAGGATTCACATTTGCAAGAAATGGATATTGCTAAAAAGTATGTGGTAGAAGAAAGAACGTGAACACGTCTCAACACCACTAACCCCATTCATAAAATAGAGGAATCCCATAATAATAACATAGTTAGGGATACTCAGTGGATGAAATAGGTAGAATGGATATGAGTGAAGCAACGTTGTGGACCACTAGGGGTCACCATGAGTAAGTAACCTAGGTGAGTTGATTTGGAAATACCAAACGAGTTCTGAAAAAATCTTGGTCAAACTTTGATACTAATTCATCCCAAGAATCCTTAGATGTTAATTCACAACCTCATTTGACCATATTCAAGGAAATAAAGGACCAATTTGACCTATTTACAACATGTCATGTGAATGTCTTATCCATAAACTTAAAATGATTGAATGAAATAATAAAGAACCGAGAATTTATCTCCATCAAGCTTCTGCTTCAAACATGTACAAACGAGCTTTGTTCATATTCAAAACTCTATAAAAAAATCATTTTCCAATATTACAAAAGTTCTCTTTAGAATTACATAAGCGAACAAATAACCCCCATGCGTAAATGTGGGTTATTTTGTATGTAGCTAGCCACTAATTTCTAACTCATACAAATAATATCTTTTCTATACATGAAACAAATATTTGTACAAAGAAAATGAACTTGGGATGTCTCCTCCTTAACTTATGAAAATGAGATTTGATATACAACTAAGCTCTGTATAAAAGAGATTAATACAATTATTTTAACACCAAGAATTCATGTCGTGTAGTTGTGAGGGTGATCCTTTATATAGGAAAGGTTGGGGAATCAAATCTAAACTAATTCCCTTATTCCTTTGTATTTTATTACAAAAAATTTAAAATATATTTCTTTATGGTTTTTTTTTATAACAAATAATAAATATATAACAAAAACACATTTACTATAAGTCTCATGGAAAACATGGGATATCATCTATGTTTGAAAAGTGGTTGTTATATTGTTATAACAATATAACAATATAACATATATTTATATGTTGGTTGAGCCCACACACATGATATAAGGACTTGGTCTATTGCATGCACAATAACCATGGGTCGAGGGCTAATCCCTTGACCCTTTTCCCACTCATTTTATATTAATTGTGCGCCATACATATGGTAAGTCACATGCCACGACACGATGGTAAAGTTGATGGGATTTCATGCGAGAGGTATGAGTTTGATTAACTTCGGCTACAACAATAATTTAAACGAACTCCATCCATAATTGGCCAATGGGAGGATGCCACATGGTGACCTCACATTGGTTGAACATTTCCACATGTCAAACAATAACTAATGCCACTTGTAAACATGCAATTCATCCACCTGTGCACCATGTGTCAACATGCCATTACACCACTTTTCATCATGACCTTTCCCAATCAGATTCCAAATAGGTGCCACATGTCACCCTTGCATTGGTGCCACGTTTCACCTCACTATTTACCTGTACTTTGACCAAACTTTGCTTAGCCATATATTTTACATACAAATGTGAAAGAGAATGAACCATTAACATATTTTTCCTTCTTAACAGGAACAATATCAACCAAAGGAATTATTCTTCTTTCAACCATAGGCTGTAAATATGGATCATCGATGCTATCATTAACTAGCATGTGCCCTATAGTGACACTTGTCAAATTCATCTTTATTTGATGAGCTCTCACAATGAACTCAATGTCATTCTTCAAGAGATGATAATTGTTTTGTTCCCTATCAAAAATGGCCTTGTTTTCATACAAGTATGGAATTCTCAAAACCATCCCGCAACTGTCAAGTGGAACCTCATCTAACTCTACCTAATCAATGAAACTAGATGTGATTGTGAACCATAACTTGCATTTCTTAGTTACATGTACCTGAGCATTATCACAAATCCATCCCAAAGGACATGGTCTCGGATGAAGCCTATTTTCCAATAACAACTTTTGAACAACTTGCTCTGAAATAAGATTCACTTGTGATCCACTATCAACAAGTGTATCAATATTTGTGTTCCTTGAGACAACTCATAAATGAAACAATTCTTTTCTTTTCCTTCCACCAAGGATTACATTAGACTTTGTAGAAGAAACTTGTGAACTAGCAATATCATATGTACCTTTAATGCCCATAGTTTTAATCGTAGTCTCATCTTCATAATATGATCCAAGTTCCTGCACTATAGTTGTGGTATTCTTTTTACCCTTCCTAGGTTGAGCCCACTCTGGCTTCAATTATGGATGAAACTTCGAACACTGTTTTTTATCATCCCCTTTATTCTCATAGTAAGAACATGTAGGATTATTCTCTTCATACTTCTTCACTGTAGCTGTCTTTTTTCTCTTCCCCTTCTCCTTCGACTGCTTCTTGAATTCACGTGGCTCTCCTGGATCATCCTCAACAACATAGTTTCCTCTATTGGCTTCAATATGAGTATCTTTTACTGACATTTAATCAATATTAGTAGGATTGAACTTTAATATAGTATGATGAAGATATGAGTGCATACCACCAATATAATTTAGATCATTCTTAGGAGTATGTAATGGAATTCCCAAAGACAACGCCTTCCTCTTAAATTCTTGTGTGGAAGTTTGAACATTTTTCCATTTTACTTGCCTTAGATGTTTCCAAGAAATCATTATTGTTTGCATATAAGCTAATGGATCTAAAAAAAAATTCTTAATGCAACAACAAATTCAATCCATGAAGAAATGATTTCACCATGTTGAATAAGATCAACTTATGGCTTGTTCTCTCACCATATTAACATTGTGTCTTTCATACAAAGAGTCACCAATTGTATCTTTGTAGCGTCAACCATAATATTCTAGACCCTGCAATATACCTCAATCTATTTGATCGAGTTATCCAACTTCTCTGCATTCAACTCTCCATCATAAGTAGGCAAATAAAACATTACATCTAACATTAACAAAGGAAAATCATGAGAATGAGAATACTTTTTAAAACACTTTTTCCTCTTAGAATATGATGATGATGATTATGATGGCGATGATGATTATGGTGAATAAGGATCTGAAGGTACGCCACCTTCACCTCCTCCTTCTCCTTTTACTGAAGACTCTCCATCTCTAGTCTTTTGAACTCTTCGTTGCAAATATTCTATTTTTTCCTTCATCGATTGTAGTGTAGCCATAATTTCCTTAGGGATCATGTGAAGAACTTCTCCTTCATTTTATTTGTAATCCATTTTATGCTTGAAAAATCTCCTTTCAATTTCTCGCTCAAAATTTGGAAACTCTCCTTTACCAAGATTGAATCTGCCTCTTGTAAGCATTCACTTGCAAATAGTTGTAAAAATCGTTCTATGATACCACATGATATGAGAATACCAAACAAGTTCTGAAAACAACTTGATCAAACTATAATATAATTCATCCCAATAATCCTTATATGTTAATTCACAACCACATCCGACTAGATTCAGGGAAATAAAGGACCAATTTGACCTATTTTCAACATGTCATGTGAATGTCTTATCCATAAAATCAAAATGCTTGAATGAAATAATAAAGAACCAAGAATTTATATACATCAAGCTTCCGCTTAGAAATTTTACAAATGAGCTTTGTTCATATTCAAAACTATATACAAAAAGTGTTTTCCAATATTACAAAAGCTCTCTTTATAATTACATAAATGGAAAATAACCCCCTTGCATAAATGTGGGTTCTTTCCTATGTAGCAAGCTGCTAATTTCTAATTCATACAAACAAGATCTTTCCTAAACATGAAATAAAGTTCTATACAAAGAAAATTAACTTGTGATGTCTCCTCCTTATACAAACAAGTTTTCATATACAACTATGCTCTATATAAAAGAGATTAATACAAGTCTTTTAACACCAAGACTTCATGTCGTGTAGTGGCGATGATGCTCATTTATATAGAAAAGTTTGGGGAATAGAATCCCAACCAATTCCCTTATTCCTTGGTATTTTGTTACAAAAATATTAAAATGTATTTATTAATGTTTTTTTTTTGTTATAACAAATAATAAATATATAACAAAAACCCATTTGTTATAAGTCTCATGGAAAACTTGGGATAGTGTTTATGTTTGATAAGTGGTTGTTATATTGTTATAAAAAAAATATAGCACATATTTATATGTTGGTTGAGCCCATGAATGAATTTAGGGACTTGGTCTCTTGCATGCATGATAACCATGGGTCGAGGGATAAGCCCTTGGCCCTTTTCCCACTCGTTTTAATAAATGAACAACTTTATATTAATTGTGCACCATACATATGGATAGTCACATGCTATGGTGAATTGGTAAATTTGTTGGGATTTCATGCGATAGGTCTGGGTTGTATTCCCTTTGGCTACAAAAATATTTTAAATGAACTCCATCCATAATTGGCCAATGGGAGGCTACCATGTAGAGACCTCTCATTGGTTGAACATTGTGACATGTCAAACAATAACTGATGCCACTCTTGAACATGCAATTCATCCACCTATGAACCACGTGTCAACATTCCATTGGATCACTTGTCATCATGAACTTTCCCAGTCAGCTAGCAACTAGGTGCCACATGTCACCCTTGTAGTGGTGTCATAGGTCACCTCCTTATTTGCCTATACTTTGACCAAATTTTGACCAACCATATATTTTACGTACGAGATCTGTTTGAGGATATGTTTACAACGTTGGAAAGCTAGGGATGAGCTCCACACATTGATGTTGTTTTTGCAATCATTTGAGAAGATTGAATTTTTAGCCTTTATGGATCCCCCATGACCTCTATGAGAATTTTGGATCCTCCTAGACCTCTGTGAGCATTAATGATCATCTTGGATCACGAACCCATATTAGGGTGCATAGGAAATATGCGTGCTTCCCATGAGGAGTCACACTTCTACATGTACTAAGATATCCCTGTCATATTAAGGCTGTATGGTCATATTATTCTCAGAAATTAAGACAGTGGTGTTTCCAATATACAATACATGGAATAAAGACCACTAACATGACCATCAACAATAAATGCTATGACTCCCCTAAGGATTCCTCCTATTTTGTGGTAAAATCGGTTATTGTGCACCATTAATGTAAAAGGATTGATACGTTTCTAGGATAAAAAAAATCCCATGGAGGTGTCTCATGCAAATTCTGATCATTAATATATTGATGGGACTTATGGGATACTTTAAATCTAGTTGAACTAGAGAAAACCTATGGCTACATTATGACATTTTGATTTCTTAACACCCCTGGAACACTTCCTAGCTTATTCATTGTACCTTCTTGGTAACTTTCCATTTTTTGACTCAATGATGACAAGTTTAATTCTAATGTTCCTCGCTCTATAAAAATGGGTGGAAAATATTAGTAGGAAGGGAACATTAACAATAAAGGTGAGCACAAGTATCAACCTCTTTAACCCACTACTAGAATTCTCCAGAACCCATCCAAAATAATTCTCAAGGCTTCCTCAACTAGACCACATGGTTGGAATAGATATAGGATTGGTGAGGAACCACAAACAATTGAGTTGACATTGCCTCCACATGTGAGTTTCACAGGTTCCCATACAAGGAGAGTGTAGGATGTCCAATTCACCGATTATCATGTCCATGACCTGGCACATTTCCCTACCTTGATGTTCCATAATTATTATTTGATGGTTCGAAGTGAAAACAATAAGCCCTTATTTATCACACAAGAGTGGGCCCAACCCCTTAGAAAAGCTAAGCATTCCCCCCTTGATTAATTTTCCTCGTTTTGGACGTAGCGGGAGAATCACCATGTGTGTTTGAATTTTAGTCACCCACTTAGAAGGTGGGTACTTATGGCTAGTGGGGAAGTATTTGGATGATGAAGCAACAATCCCTTGCATTACAGGCCTACCGATGCAAGGTGATGAGACGGAAAAATCCTTATCTACTAAATGCGTTTCACAACATGGAAATGTGATACTTACAATACATGTCATGGTCAATGTGGAGGACTCATTTCAAAGATAAACACCACGACGTTTCAATTTTCTACGTAGATAATAGTCTATTAAATCCTACATAATTGTACAAATGAGGAGTCCCCATTTGTGGTAGTCATTGTAGATAAACGATGTGTAGTTGGTTTTCAGATGACCTAGGCTCTATATGTAATGAATGAATTCATCGATGATTTCTTAGACACCCAAGACTCTAGGAAAGAGTTTTGTTATATATGGATTCTACTTCTCTCTATGGTGCTTTGGTGTCCCGCTCAATGTTTTGAATGATGTATTGGAAGCATGTCTAACTTTGAATCCTCTGGATTCCTACAAATACTTGAGATAAATAATCCTTGTACACAAGATTCCAACAATGAGTTGTTTCAAGGATGGTACCAACAACTAATCCAAGAAACTAGCCCCGAGGTTAATTAGATCAAGTGGTTCTGAGCCAGACGTGAAGCTATCCCCAATGGATGAGGTCACCAGTTAGAATATATTATTCCCCCTTAGGGTTAGGCCCCATAATCAAGGAAAAAATTTACTATGTTTGCCATACAATAAGTGGGGAAGTACTTGGCATTT
>ML778999.1:968089-980073 GCA_009831015.1 Picea engelmannii | reverse complement strand
GAGACAGACACATTGGATTGTTGTGAAGCATGTGTTGAGATACATGTGAGGCACAGTTGGACATGGTCTGAGATATGCTTCCAGTATTGACGTGATATTGTAGGGATATACTGACTCTGATTGGGTAGGGATCACAGTGGACAGGAAGGGAACCTTCGGGTGTTGCTTCACTTTGGGATCTGCCATGGTTTCCTAGTGTACAGGAAACATACTTCTGTGGATTTGAGAACCACATAAGAAGAGTACATTAAATCAAGTGTTGAAGTCCCAATACATGATTCAAGCCATGAGATGTTGAGGACACAGACATGGCAACAGTTCCAGTGTATGTAGAGGCACTCCCAAAAAGGGAGGTGGTACTACATCCAGAAGGAGAAGAGATTGAGTTACCTCCAGAGAAGGAGGAAGAGATACCTTCGGTGTCAAAGGTAGAATAGACAGAGGAGGAGTCACCTCCATCTCCAGAGGGAGAAGTTATTAAGCCACTCACAGTTCCAGATAGAGCAGCTTCAGAGGAAGAAATTGCAGAAAGAGAGTGGAAGAGCCAGTTCCACAGAGAGTAACCCCAGAGAAGGGAAGTTGCTGACAGAGTAGAGAAGCTACTCTCAGTCTCATTGTTTAGCAATTACAGAGTCCCAGAGGGAGCAGTTGCAGAATCCCAGAGGGAGTAGCTGCAGAGAGATTGGAGGACCTACTCTCAAGAAAGAGTCGGATAGTGCTTTGCAGTAAGCACCCTGAGCAAGATCGTGATTTGAGCAGACTAAGTTGCAGTAGAGATTGTACCAGTATGGTACAATTGGATATGTCTCAGGAGATGAAGAGAGGTTGCAGAGATATACATTTATGACTAGGAAAAGAGTGTGGTTGACATAAAGGGCACCAGAGGGTGTTGCTTCAACTGGAGATCAGTCAGGATTTGTGGAAACAGACTTATATAGCACTCAGTATTGCAGAGGAAAAATATATCGCAACCAGTTACGCGAGTCATGGAAGCAGTGAAGCTTCAAAGGCTTCTCGCAGTATTTCATCTAAGACATGGTGCGGAGGTAGGTAGTATTGGTATAGTACCTTCCTACATATGAGAAGGTTGTTTATGTTCTTACCAAACCCCTTACCAGGACGAAGTTCGAGTACTTCCATTTTAGACTTGGCATGGTAGAGAATGCCTCCCCCGCTGAGAGGGAGTGTTGATTTTTACAGCTTCTTGAGACATTCTCTAAATTGTACTCCTTTGTGAATGAGTTCATTTGATCTATGAGGACACTTATCCGAGAAGGGATAAGTGGGTTTGGGCTTATATCCCATTGTCTCTTGTGGAGATCACATGAGTACATGTCAAGGGAGTTGACCATAGTGTTTCTAGAGGGAGTAGCCTCTAGAAGTCCACATGGGAGTGCCATGTGTGACAGACATTTGCCAGATCATACTCCTCTGCGACTGAGTTGAGTTGATATGTGAGGACACTTATCCGATAAGGGATAAGTGGGTTTGGGCTTATAGCCCAACGTCCCTTGTGGAGAGAACATGAGGACATGTCAAGGGATTTGACCTTGATGTCACACACTATGGGGAGTTGACCCTAGTGTTTCTAGAGTGAGTAGCCTCTAGAAGTACACATGGGAGTGACATATGTGACAAACCTTTTTCTACTACGGTGGTTGTGTACCACTAGCAGAGACTATGTGTCTCTGGAAAGTAGTTGTGTACTACTATGGATCAACACAGTCATGTTCTATCGTTTGCATGGTAGCAGTTGTGTGCTACTAGTTGATTACAGAGTATTCAGTGGACTACTAAATAAAGGAATCATGGAAAGATACCTCCCTAACTAAGAGAGAGTGTTGATGTTTCAGCATCGGGTGGACCTTCTCCTAGATTGGGTTGCAGACCAAGGGAGATAGGATACCTTTATCACAAGGGTGTACTTGTGGTAAATGGGCCCAGGCATAGTCCTTAATTGATCGTGACAAGGAGTAATATGGACTCGAGGTGCTTGAGGTGATTTCCACATGTCAGTTAGCATCAAGTTGACATTCACTCACATGTGTGTACCTATGGTGAACGACCCTGATGTGGTATTTTTTCTAGTCATGGTGATTTGACAAGGAATGATAAAGACTCAAGATGCTAGATGTTATCACATGCGAACCCAGAGTGAGCCTGATCTCAAAGAGATTCAATTGGCTCAGAGGGAGAGCCACAGAAGTATTTTCCCCTCGGTTCAAGTGGGAGAGAGACGTCTCCCAAGACTAACAGACAAGTGTCATGATTCTAGGGTAAAGTTTGTATACTTCATAAACAAGTTTGGAATGATGCATAATGTCTCCCTCGTTGAGAGGGAGTGTTGATATTTGGACAACATCGGGAAGATATTCTCTTAGACTAATAATTAATATTATAATTATTGATTATTAAATAACATATATAATAAGTAAATGATAATAATAAATAGTTATTGATTATCCAAGGGACGCATCATTTCATGGATGATCACCATATTTTCTCTATATATGGAACACTCATCATTGTAATAATATATTGATATCATATTATCTCATATAGAAAAAACAACACTTCTGTTAGCACCTCCCCCATGATCAATCATGTAATCTACCTCTGTAGTTGCTCCCTCTGAACTGGAAGAACATGTTGCCTCTGTAGTTGCTCCCTCTAAACTGGAAGAACCTGCTACCTTTGTTGTTGAACTCTGATCGGGATACATGTTCTCCTCCTCCATAAGTTTCATCTCATATCAATAACAGTATTGGATTAAGTCTCACAACCATATCTCATTGATACTAACACTGACTCTGAATCCAATAATCCACTTGATCCAACCGTAGGCTATCCCAACAACCTGTATAACCTCTCATACTTGAAACCAATCACAATTTTTGTGTCTGAAGTAGATTCCTATGGATATAGAAACACATGTCCAAGAAAGAACACAACTCCACATCTCTCATCCTCCAAATATGACACTGAGAGAAAATTTACAGGCAGCTCTGGAACAAACAACACCTCGGTCACCTTCAGAAATCCTCCTGACTCTAGATGGAATCTCACGCATCCAACCCCCTTCAGTGCATGTTCGGTGCTATCACCACAACCCACATAGTAGTATGATTCTATCTCTAAAAACCTAAGTAACATTAACCTCATTCCTATCATATGTCGATATGCACCATTGTCCATAAACCATGCTTCAATGTCCTCGCACACTAGAAACCTTGATCACCTCCAGAAATCCTTTTGACTCTAACTGGAATCTCACACATCCAACCCCCTTCACTGCATGTCTGGTGCTATCCCCACAACCCACATAGCAATATAAGTCTATCTCTGGAAAACTAAGGAACACTGACCTCATTCTTGTCATATGTCGAGATACACCACTATCCACAAACCATGCTTCAATGTCCTTGCACACTAGACAACCATTTTCTGAAAGACAAGTCATTAGAGAAAATTCCTTCTCGAACTTCTCAGAAAAATCATCAACCTCAATTGATGTTGATACATTTTCATCCTTCTTTCCCTTCTTGTTTGGACATTGACTAGCGAAGTGGTCAGTCTTATGACATGAAAAACATTTCACTTTACTCATCTCCTTCTTCTTTCCTATGCTCTTTCCCACAAGAGAAACATTCTCCCCGTCTGCACCACCCTCTGCCTTCTCCTAATCTCTACTCTGAGGTCCCTTCTATATCTCCTCTTAAGTAAAGTGATTCCATAGCCTCTCCCAAGAGGGAAAGTTATATTTTCCCACCATGCACTTCATGAACACATCCCACTCTTTGGTGAATCCCTTCAAGGCTATGTGCACCAACTCTGAGAATAGAACAGTCTCACCAACAACACCCAATTCATCCTTCACCTTCCTAATACAAGTGACATAGGAGGCCACACTCTCTCCTATGTCCATCCTAGTGTTGTGGAGCTTGTCCCTTAGGGCCATATTTCTATTCTTGTTCTTTTTCTTGTACAAGTTTGCCAGTGCATCCCACATCTCCCTAGTTGTCTTCTTCTTAGCCAAATGTGGGATCAAGTGGTATTTTACCCCATATAGGAGTATCCTCTGTGTCCTTTCTTCCTTCACCTTATGGAGTTCTAGAGAAACATGATCTGATGAAGGCATTGTCACTATGGTACTCACAAAATTCCACAGTTTTTTCTCCCTGAGAACAACTGCAATCCTCACCTTCCACTGCAAGTAGTTGGAGATCCCCTCCAACCTATCCACAGACATGATATTAGAAGGCATTCTTCATCCAAATGACCAAGAATCTTTTTCTTTCTTTCTTCCTAGCAAGAACCCCTGCAATTCACTGCAATCTAAGTGCCAAAATCTTTTTCATTGAACCTTAGATCCCAAGCTCTGATACCATGTAAAAATTTCATCTGCAAACTAGTTTTACTCTTGTAGGGATTTCGTCAAACACTTATCCAAACTTTGATTTATGTCTCCAATAAAACTTCAACAGGAACGCATTTAAACCCAAAACATTCAACTGTATTTTATAAGCAGAAATACAAATGACTATGAACTTTGTAGAAGAAATAAATAAACAACAGACAAATATCTAACACACATTTGACACAAATATATGGGCAATGCCTCTGGAAAAAACCCAAAGGGAAAACCAATCAATGAGAAATTTATTATGAGATGATGGAGAATAATAAATGAGTTTACAACAACACATTTTCAGCCTTTTAAAGATTCATTGTACTTATCTCAGATACAATGCCCAAACTCCCTGAAATTTGTGTCAAAGCACCACCTTGGTTTTTGTTGAGCAATATATAGTCAGACTACCTTGAAAAGAGTGCCTAGTTTCTGAACTTTCAGGTACGGACAATACGGGTTTTCCCCATCATTAAAGTGCCTTGAAATATGTGTAAAATATGTCTCGAAATATGTGAAAATATGCCTCGATTTAATTGTCATAGTACATTGTATGAATTGTCTTTTAGTTATTGTTCGATCTACATAAAACTCGGTTGTACGGACTGATTTAATTTTGAAACTTATTGGTATTTGTGCCACCAATATACCTTGGAATTTTAGCCCCGTCTTGTTGCTTCTTTTCTTCTCCTCTCCAAGCTCTTCTCCCTAAATCTCCTCATTGAATGTGCCTCTCACCCTCCTTAGATCTCCTTGTATAATTCATTTAATGATTAAAACCCTAAACCTAGATCTCCAAAGAGATAGACGATCAAGTTTAGATCTTGCACTCTTGAGATCAATAGTCGTGACTAAATCTCTCGTTGAGATAACTTAAATCACTTAAGTCACTCAACTTTATAATAAAATTCACTTTATCATTAAATACAAGTCACTTTAACTTTATAAAATATAAAAGTTACTTTATAAAATCACTTTATAAAGTAATTATCTAGAGAGTGTCACTCGAACACTTCTACATGCTATGCAATGCAAAAGTACTTGTCTGAGCTGCCATTTTCAACAAGCATGTTTACTATTAATTATTTTTTTTCTATTGGCTTTGTGGGATGTCATTCTAAATAAGTAGTGGAGAAGGTATCATAATTATTGTTCTTTACATTAGTACTAAAAACCTTCTGAAAAACCTCTAAAAGAACATGTTGAGTAATAGTAAGCATATTTACTAGTAAGTAGTATTTTTTTCTATTTGTTTTGTACAATGTCACTCTAATTATGTAGTGGAAAATATATCATAATTATTTTCTTTACTTGATTTGATCATACTAGTGGTGATAGTAGCATGATTGATGAAATCAAACTTCTTACGAATATCATTGACTTGGAATAATTACATTTATTTCTTGGTATGTTAGTATGGTAAGAGAGATACAATCTTTATATCCCAATCCAAATATGTTATTTATCTTTTTAAGAAATTTTGAATGGACGAATATAAAAGTGTTGCAACTCATTTGGAAACATGATTAAAATTGAGTGCATACACTACACTGAAAACGTTGATAAAACTATATATAGACAAAATATTGCCTACTTGTTTTCTATATAGGAAACATGATTAAAATCGAGTGCATACACTACACCTGACTATACATTTGATGTGGGGTCGATGTCAAATTTTTTCTAAACCTCAGGTTGCATTAGAATGTTACAAAACACTTTATCAAATATGAGGAACAACAAATTTTGGTCTTGAATATAAAATAAATTGAGATTCAAGGTGTGTCACTTTATAGAGCCTGACTGCACTGTGACTATGATGATAGGAAATCAACAATTGGTCATATGTATCATTTGGGATTTGGCATTATCTCAAGGAAAAACAAAATTCAAACTACCATTTCATTACCCTTTACAGATGTTGCATTTGAAAGTTCTACTCTTGTTGCTCAAAAGATTGTTCTGCTGAGAAAGATACTTGAAGAATTAAATTTTCTCAAGATGGTGCCACTACATTATTTTTTCATAATCAAAGCATCGTTACGTTGGAAAAAAATATAGTTCATCATCAAAGAAAAAAGCGCATTGAAGTTCAATATCACTTTGTTTGAGAGAGTCCAAGATGCCCAACTCGTCCTTCAATAGCATTCTAGCGAAGATCGAGTATTTTATATATTTACAAAAAAAGAAATTCAAACAAAATATATCAAATTCCAAACAAATGGGGTTTAGAAAAGTTGTCATAAATAAGGAATGAATATTGTTATGTCAACCCCCTTTTTTTCTCTCTCTAAAAGATCTTTCACTATATTTTGATATTGTAGCACAAATGGCATTTATGTTGTAGCCCCTAGAGCATTGATTTTGTAATCCCTAGAAGTATGCAAACCAAAGAAATATAGAAAAACGTGATTGTGTATTTCTTAGTGATCCTATCTATGTTATGGTTATCTAGTGAATTGAAAAGAAACCTAATAATAGCTTAAACCTTAACATGGTATCAAAGCTAAGCTGAAGAGAGCAATTTTCACAAGAAGAAGAAAAACGTCATTGTTGTCATACATGAAAATTAGGGATTTTTATTGAAGAAAGTTTTCAGCCTCAAAACCATCTAGAAAAGTGTGCCCTAACCCAAGGAATTCTTTGGCACCTTCAGCGCACCTTTTCAGTGGGTAGATCTCCTGGAAAGTGAAACCCTAGTTTCCACAAAGTACCAAAAGTACCAGAAAACCAAAAGTACCAGAAGTACCAGAAAACCAGAAGTACCAGAGTACCAGAAGTACCAGAAAACCAGAAGCACTAGTCCAGAAATCCGTTGGTCAAGTTTGAGGGGGTAAATTTTGGATTTTCATAAATCTGACAACACCAACTTACTCGCCTCAGCTCAGCGCATCTATCCCCTAGATCAGAATTTCAAAATTTGAAGTTTGAAAAATTAGGGTTTCCTCATAAAACCCTAAGTTGCAGTTGCAATTTCAGAATCAGTTGCAGTATCAATCGAAGTATCAGTTGTAGTACCAGTTGCAGTCACCCTTGAAGTTTTTAAGAGTTGGTAATTATTACCGTTGCTACCAGATGGTGCCACTACTTGCAAATGTTATCAAAGGTATGTACTCACATATGTTTAAAATTGTTAAGCTTTAAAGGGTATTTGCATGAGAAGGGATCTCTTGCCATAGATCCAGAAGGATCTCAAGATCCAACACATTCAGAGGAATAATGCAACCCAAGTTTGATTACTCTAATATGCATCTATTTTTTATGACATCATTTTGATCTAGGTTGCATGTTGAAGCTATGACCATCATACTAACCTTTGGTCAAAATTAAAGTCAAGGTATTAGATGGATTAAAGTTGAGATTGTAGAGTTTACCCTCTAACCCAACCTTCTGTCAAGATAGCATATTGTCTTAGTATAGAAGACGTGTTGAAGAAAGAACTTGTTATCTTGAGTGAAGGAGACTTGGAAGAAAAGAAACACACTCATTCTTGAGGACAAGGCTCCAGGTTCCAGGTTTTATTAATTAAGTTGATAAGATTCAAAGTTGCACATGACAAGTTGATGATTACTCCTTTACAAGTAAACACTATATTTGATAGCAGTTTTTGAAAAGTATTATGCTTTGTAGCATGTGAGCATATTGAAATAAATGCTTAATGTAATCATTTACCATATTCAACTAACATCTCCTCTAGGAGAAACCCCTTGTGTTAGTTCCAAGTTGCCATGGAGGAATGTTTGATCACAACGCTATAAGATTGTTGACCTCATTTCGTATTGTATCTCTTACTTTTGATCTTTGCTTCAGACAGACCACAAGTTATAGCTCTAAAGGAGCTATTGTGATGATTATTCGTGCTATTGTTTTATCTACTATTATCAAAAGAGTATTATTCTTGCTTGTTGTTGTGTTGACCTTGTTTCAGGTCACAGGTGATAACCCTGAGGAAGTTATAATGAAGGTTTTTGAAGGCAACATATCATATGAGACATGAAGCAGACTATGTACATGACCATATACACTCATGTACCAAAGAAGATAAAGAAGAATCTATCTCTTGAGATTCTGAGTATCTCATATGAAGATTGATTGAAAGGAGCAGAAGGCTCCAAAGATGACCGAACATTAAAATAGGAAGTAGATCTCGTTTGAAGCCTGACTTTGTATTTCATATTTAGACTTGGTATTCAACACCAAGTATACCCTGTAAGAGATGATGAAGTCCTTGTAGACTCAAAATAAATCGAGAGTAAGCCTGGTCTCATAAAGGATCAGATGAAGATACAACTTCTAGGACTGGGAGACAGATGTTGTGAGAAGACTAGATCGTAGCTTCAGAAACTTCTAGGAGATATGGAATCTCCTGGGAAGATTCCCTTGTTTCGGTAACAGAGAAGGAAGCCGGTCAGAAAGACTAGGATATGGATTCTTCTGTGAGACTAGAAGAGAAGTCAATATTGACTTTCAATATTGATCTATACAGATCAAGCATGTTGCATATGTACAAAGCCTGATGTGTGTCTAGAGGATTCTCCCAACAAGAGGGAGAATACTATGACGAGACACTTACTCCAGTTATTGAAGAAATAGATCCAGTATTTATGAAGACAACCAGAACAACCATGATTCATATATCGTATGAGATGCAGGGGGGGCAATCCCCATATTTAAAATCGAGTGGCAGTTGTTGCAATACATTAGTTAGGTCATGGAAACATAACTATGATAAAATATAGTGTTACCTCCATGAAAGAAGAAGAGTTATCTTCAATATCAGTTACTGAGCCACTCTCAGTTTCAATATGAATTTGTTTCCATGATGGAGTAGAGGAGTTACTCCCAGATTTCAGCAGTCACAGTGAGAATGGAGCAACCATTCTCAGCATTAGAGAAGATGCAGGTGTAGAGTCCCAGTTCCAGAAGGAACATTTGTAGAAAGAGGAGAGGACATACTCTCACTCAGTGAGACAGATAGTTCCTTGCAGAGAGCACATAGAGCCAACACATGATTGTGCATATTGAGTTGCAGCTAAGCAAGTGTACCAAATTGGTACAATGCAATGAGAAACTTTGACTTGAAGAGTGAAGATAGAAAGACTCATGTCTGCCAGTTGAAGGAAGCTTTGTACATGTTGAAGCAAGCTCCTAGAGCTTGGTGTGAAAGAATTCACAGTTTCCTGATGAGATTGGACTTTACCAAGAGTAAATTTGATTCTAACCTTTACCTCAAGGTTATAAATGATGAGCCAATGATGTTACTACTATATGTAGATGATGTATTCTTGACAAGATGAAGAAAAGCTCATCATAAATTGCAGAAGAAGCTCGCTACACAGTTTGATGGAAGACCTAAATGCATTATCTCTTATGTCTTGAATTTTGGTAGAGCACAGAGAAGATCTTCCTTAACCAAGGGAAGTATGCAGTTAAAATGAAGAGGTTTGACATGTTGAAATGTAAATCCATGAATACACCCATGGAAACAAAGTTCAAGCTCCTGGTAGATACCTCGTCAGAATTGGTTGATGCTACTCTGTACAGAAAGATTATTGGTTCATTGATTTATCTAACAAATACCGCGCTAGATATATGTTTTTCCTTGAGTCAATATCTAGTAGAGCCCAGACGTGTTCACATTGTTGCTGCAAAACATATGATGAGATACCAGTATTAAGGGTACGTTGGATTTTGGTCTCTATTATACTAGAGATCATGACTTCAGACTGAGTGGTTACATCGATTCATATTGAGATGGAAGTACTTCTGATAGAAAGAGAACTTCAGGATGTTGTTTCAGTGTGAGGTCAGCCATGACTTCATGGAAAAGTAGGGAGCAATTCAGAATTTCTCCAAGCACGGCAGAAGCAGATTACATTGTTGCATGTTCTGCCAGTGGTGAAGTCGTATGGATTTGGATGTTGTTGACATATCTATTTGATTTGGAGATGCAAGTCATTGTGATTCCATGTGATAACCAAGTTGTATGAAAATGATGGAGAACTATGTGTTCCATGATGAGTCAAAACATGTAGATATCCGATATCACTTCATTCGTTATATGTTGCAAAGAGGAGCCATAAAGCTCCAATATGTTAGCACAGATGAACAGGTTGCAGATGTGTTGACCAAGCCCCTATCTCATGTAAAGTTTGAACACTTTCGAGACAAGCTTGGTATAGTCTGAAAGGACCTCCCTCTAAAGGGGGAGTGGTGCGCATGATACTATGGTATCCTAATCAGTAGTGGTAGCTCCGTTAGGATTTCATATCCTAGGGAATCTTTTTTATTCCAGGGTATATCCTTTGGATTTTCAGAGGACCACAGAATGTTATTGATGCCAGCTTAATTGTTGTGATGATGTTCTAGCCTAGTGTTGTGATGCCAGCTTAATTGTTGTGATGATGTGCCATCCTAGTGTTTTGATGCCAGCTTAATTGTTGTGATGATGTGCCAGCCTAGTGTTATGATGTCAGCTTCATGCTGATGATATGCCAGCCTTGTGTTGTGATGATGTGTCATCCTTGTGCTGCGATGATGTGCCAACTTAAGTGTTGTGATGCCAGCCTCGTGTTGATGACATACCAGCCTCGTGTTGTGATGACATGCCAGCCTCGTGATGTGATGATGTGCCATCCTCATGCTATGATGATGTTCCAGCCTCGTGTTGTGATGTCAGCTTCGTGTTGATGATATTGTGTAGCCAGCTTCGTGTTGTGATGCCAGCCTCGTGCTGAAGACTCTCAGCCTAGTGCTGATGTTGATGATACTCCATCTTTTGTGTTGTGATGTTGTTGTTGTTTATGATGCTCTAGCCTTTGTGTTGTGATATTGTTTTTTTTTATGTTGTATCAGCCTTGTGCTGTTATTGATGATGATGGTGTATTAGTGTTATACTAATCCATGTTGATGTAGTTGATGATGATGATGCCACTTCAGCTTCTTGCTGAAGTTGATGATGATGATGCCACTTCAGCTTCTTGTTGAAGATGATGATGATGATGCCACTTCAGCTCCTTGTTGAAGATGATTATGATGATGATTATGTTATTTCATCTTTCATGTCGAATATGATGATGTTATTTTAGCCTCACGCTGAAGATGATGATGATGTCACCTTAGCCTCATGTTGATGAGGATGAAGATGTCATTCCGTCTCCCTACTGTGAATGATGATATTGATGATGAGAAAAAAAAATCCGATGATTTATAGATATGCCAGTCAGTGTTCCAAGATGTTTTTGATGATGTTTCCCTCTCTCTCACCTAATGTTGTTGTAGAATACCCTTCTTGTTAAGGGGGAGTGTTGAAATATTGTAACTTCAAAGAGTATTCTATTTATTATTGATGTATTATTCATTAGATCAATCCCCTTTTGTGGATTGATCATGTCGGGTATTGAAAATGACCAAATCCCCTTTTGCGGATCGGTAAAACCCTAATTGTAATAGGCTAAATGAGAAGTCAACCCTAGAATATATTAAAGTGGTTATAGCCATCCAGAATATATTAAAGTGGTTATAACCACCCAGATTGAGAAGTCGGCCTTGCCAGTGAAAAGACACCTCAGTTCAG
>ML778999.1:941896-967807 GCA_009831015.1 Picea engelmannii | reverse complement strand
TAATAATGACTCTTGGATTTTTTTGTTGTTTTAACCATTATGGATATGGATTACAATCAAATATCCTATAACCCTATTCCCTTGTCCAACCGCTACCTACATTTTCTCTTCCACTCAATATTTCCACATATGGAATGCCCTTTCTTTTGACCATCAAGTCACCTAACCATGACCCATATAACATTATGATGTAAGGAAATCCTATGGCATATTTATTTGTGTAGGATGAGGGCACTCACACCTTCAAACTCTTGGAAAGTGAACAATTTTTCTTTGTTATTAAACACCATGTCATTTAAAATCACATTAGAGTGTTGGAATGCATAAATCTTAAATGAACACAAAGTCTAAGTTAGATCTTTCGGCTAAATTGATAGATCGTGTCTAGTTTAATGTTGAAATTAAATCAATGAGTCATGTTATCATAGAATCTAGCACTTGTGCAAAGCCTTCACAAGATGCTAAACTTTTGTAACAATTGGAAGTAATTGTCATTGCCATCTAGGCAAGTAATTCCCTCGTTTTAGTGATGGATATGGATCCAACACAAGAGAGGCTTCACTTGCGACCTCAAGGGATCCTATAGCGAGCTAAATGCAAGTCTATGGCCCCCTATATTGGTTGTTTGTAGAGATAGGCTAGGTCTAGGAATGGGGTAAGTTAGGAGAGAGTTTAGACAAAACAATTGATCAAGTGCATGTGTGTGAGGTGTTCTAATGTGTTTAATGTCAATTAAAGAGTCTAAATGAGTGAAAGTGAGCCCTGAAACACTAGCTATCAAGGAGAAAGCACAAACACTAGCTATCAAGGAGAAAGCACTGCTATAATAAAACTTGTAAAATAGAAACAATGTACTTCAGCATGTAACAATTTTGTAACAATAGCAAGTAAATGATGTTAATTTAGTGAAATGTAATGGAATGTGTGTGTTAAATACCAAGTAAAAGGAAAATAAACCATAGAAAATTGATTGTTGTAATAAAACTTTTAATAAAGACAATAATACTTTGGTAACAATGGTTTTGTAACAAGAAGGAAAATTCCTTCAATCCAACAATGTAACCATGAAAATTATGCCCAATACCAAGTAGAATGCAAGTAAGATGTTAGACAATGATTATATGATTGAGTTATTGTGAAAACAAATTAATTGGATGCAATTCACTCATGCCCTAATAGTTGTCACAACATTTATAATAGCAATGAATTAGAGGCTTGGAATGCAAAGTGTTGAGCCACAATGAGCATGAATATGAAAGTACACTTTCAAATCACCCAACGTTTGAGAGAGAGAGAAATTATTAATTGAGATTTTTTTATCACTTGCAAGCAAAAGACTAGTGTTGTTTTGTTTCTTTGGGCAAATGAAGTCGAGCAACAACCTTTTTATGGAGGCTAAGAGCATAAGAAGATGTGAAATATAAACCCTAGGGCTATACCATCATAGGTCTAGGGATGAAATCCTAAGAAGGAAACCCAAGGTTTATACCATCATAAACTCTAGATGTCCTCCTACTTCTAGTGTGTCTAGCAAAAGAATCAAGTGAACTAGGTCAAACCCTAAAGTTTATATATACCCTCATAAACCCTAGGTATTGAACTAGCAAAGATAAACCCTGGGGAAATAAACAATCTTAACCCCTAAACTAGGTCTTCAATTCTTCAACAAAACAAGATGAATGAAAATAGGGAGGGGGATAAAGAATCTTAATTTCGCCTAGGGTTTCTAGCAAAAGAACCTACCATACAAAGTAACATGCAAAAATTAACCATTTAATAGAGCATTCACCATAATAAAACATGAATAAGCACTTAAACTTGAAGAACACTTTCCCAAGAAGTCGTTATGCATGAAGACAAACCCTAACTCAAAGATCATTCACCAAGAAAGAGAAAGAATCCATGAGATTTACTCATCCACAAGTGCGCATAAGATCTATATAGCGAAAAAAAGAAAGAGAGCAAACTTTTTTAGTGAGGAATCTCCATAAGTGAGAGTTGTGTTTGAACAAATGAAGTGTTCGCCTCTTTATATGAGGAAATCCTAGCACTTTAGTCCAAAATTATCCCTAAAATCATAACAAAACCATGATACAATTGAGATAAGTCTAATCCAACCCCTCAAATAGCCTCAAACAATAGATAAACATGTTAATACACCAAAATATGTTCTCCAAGGTCACACGTGTGGGTGACATCATGCTCCAAGAGGGTGTAGGAGGCCTCCAAAGGCCATGTCTCATCATCTAGTGATGTAAGCTATTGAAATGTTGTAACTACGAAGAATATTCTAAATATAATTGAGTTATTATCTTATAGATCAATCCTCTTGTGTGGATTGATCATGTCGGGACTTATGTATGGCAGAATCCCATTTTGTGGATTGGTTAAAGCCTAATTAAATGATGTTAATTGAGAAGTTGGCCCCTAGGGATAATTAAAGTGGTTTTAGCCACTAGTTGGAGAAGTCAACCATGCTTGATGAAAAGACACAACCCTAGCGCTCCTCGGCTAGTATAAATAAGAGAGGCTAGCGCCTCATTCACTCACTCAAGTCATTCGTCTAGTGCACAAGTTTGAAAGAAGTTGCAATTGTCGGAAGAAGGAGAGAGAGGTGTAATGCTCAATCTTGGATATTCTCTAGTGTTTGGTTTATTATCTTGGCATTGTATTGGCAATCTATATTTAGGAAGTTTTTGTTGGGTTTTCTCCACCATGAGGGTTTCCCAGGATAAATGTTGTGTACCTTGTGATTGTGTTTCTTTCAGTGATCTTGCTTATGTTATTATTGTCTAGTAAATTGAAAAGAACTTAATAGCAGCTCTAAATTTAACATGGTATCAGAGCTTGACTGAATAGAGCACCTTTCACTAGGTAACCAAAAATGCCATTATTGTCGTACAAGAAAATTAGGTATTTTTGTTGGAAGATAATTTCAATCTAAAAACTATCTATGGAAGTGTGCCCTATCCTAGTGAACTCATTGGCAGCTTGAGCGCACCTTTTCAGTGTCTAGAGCCTCCAGAAAGTGAAACCTTAGTTTTCACTAGTACTAGAAAACCAGCAAACCAGAATGAGTACCAGAAGTACTAGTCCAGATTTATGAAGGTCCAATTACAAGGGGTAAAATTTGGATTTTATGAAAACAAACTACAACAGCCTACTCACCTCAACCTAGTGCACCTCCAGGTAAGTTCAAATTTAATTTCTGATCATTTTCAATTTTTGGTCATTTTCCCAGCTCTAGGTCAAGATGTCTGCAAACACCAAGCTTGTTGACAAGTTAGAAGGTGTGGAAAATTTTAGTACCTAGAAGTATAGGATTGCACTCATTCTTGAAGACAATGACCTTACAATATTCATCAAGGAAAATGTACCAGAACACGCAGATGTTGCAGTTAAAGAAAAGTACCAGAAGGATATGGTTAGGGCCAAAAGAATCATTATAGACTCTATTAAAGACCACTTGATCCCTCAAGTGTCTTCCAAGAATAATCCAAAATAAATGTTTGATTCCCTAACCAGAATGTATGAAGGAAGGAATATCAACCGGAAAATGAATATGAGAACCCAACTCAAGAATACAAAGATGCAGAAAGGAGAAATCATTCATGACTATTTCTCTAGGGTTTCTCAATTCAAGGAACAACTAGAAGCAATTGGAGACAACCTACATGAATATGAACTCATAATGGCAGTTCTTAATGGTCTCAAAAGACCTTGGGATTCCTTCATCCAAACTATCTGTGCTGGAAAGGAGAAACTTCAATTTGACAGTCTTTGGGAAGAATGTGTTCAAGAAGAAGCAAGAGTAGCTAACCGAGAAGTAGTACTACTAAGGGATGAATATCAAGCCCTAGATGCTCATGCTAAAGGAGGAAAGAAAAGGTCTCACTTCTAGAAGGAGACCCACCTTCATAAGGAATCTCACTCGCCAAATAGATTCACCCATTTCCATAAAGAATCTCGCCCTCCAAGGATATTCCAGAATTTTCAGAAAGGTTAAAGAAGAGAAAAGGATTTCTCCTCTTATCAATGTTACCATTGTGACAAGAGGGGACATATTTCTAAGAATTTTCCAGCTAGAAGAAAATAATACAAGAAGAGAAATAACAAAAGAAACCATGCCTATGAAATTGAAGATGATGAGCCACCCACAAAGATCATTAAAGAAAAGATTGAAGACTGTGTTTTATTATTTGCCCTCTCAGGATCTAAGTCACCTAGAGAGGACACTTGGCTCATAGATAATGGTGCTTCTAAGCACATGACAGGTCAGAGAGACATCCTCTCTAGCCTTACTGAAAAGAACTTTCCCTAGAAAATTACACTCGAAGATGATTACTAGTACCCTATCAAAGAAGTGGGAGAATCCACTTACAAACTTGATTCAGGGACCCCATTGAAGATGAAGGATGTACTTTATGTACCAGGTTTGACAAAGAATTTTCTTTCTATCTCGACTTTAGATAAGAAAGGTTCTAGGGTTTCATTCATAGATGGTGAAGGCCTTATGTGCCCTAAAGGAAAAACCATAGAACATGTAATTGTTATTGGAACAGAAAAAGGTGGCATGTATAAATTGAAAGGTCACTCAGATGCAACCTTGACTCACTCCATTGAGAGTCCATGTGAACTTTGGCATAGAATACTTGCTCACATCAACTACAAATCCTTACCATATGTAAGCAAGGTAGTTACAGGTCTACCAAAATTCAAGGTTGATCATGAAGTTGTGTGCAAGGGATGTGCACAAATAAATAACATAAAGAATCATTTCCTGAAGAGCGAAAGTAAAGCAAAAGGAATCTTGTAGCTCATCTACTCAGATATATGTGGCCCAATTCCATCAACCTCTCTTAGTGGGTATGTATACTATGTGTCATTTATTGATGATTATTCTCGCAAGACTTGGGTTTACTTATTGAAATCAAAAGATGAAGTGTTTGGAAAATTTAAGGAATTCAAAGCCTTGATAGAGAATCTCTCTGAAAGAAAAATCAAGATATTCGGGTTAGATAATGGAGGAGAATACACCTCAAAATAATCTGTAATATTTTGTAGATATGTTTGGATTAAGAGGGAGCTCACCACTCCCTACAATCCTCAACAAAATGGTGTAGCAGAAAGAAATAATAGAACTATAATGGAAGCAGTGAAGACTATGATCAATGATCATGATCTTCCAATGCACTTATGGGCTGAAGCAGCAAGAACAACAATGTATGTCCAAAACAGATTATCCCATAGTGCACTTGTATTCAAAACCCCCCAAAAAAATGTTCTCCAGAAAGAATCCAGAATTAAGCCATCTCAAGATATTTGGTTGTCCAGTGTTTGTACACATTCTGAAAGAAAGGAGAACCAAGTTGGACCCTTCAGGAAAGAATGGAATATTTGTTGGATATTGTGAGGTCTCTAAGGCCTTCATAGTTTACATACCAGGTTACCATCATATTGAGATCAACAGAGATGTAACCTTTGATGAAGATGAAGCACTCAAGAAATAAAGGAGATGCCAACTTGAAGAGGTATATGAAGAAGAGCTTGTAGCTCCCTGAGTTGCAAAACCAGTGAGGGAAGTTACAAATACACTTGATTTCTAGAAGATCATGATATGATATAATCTCAAGAACCTCCCCAAATGACGATCTCTCACAAGAGAAAAGAAGCTTGGGCAAGATAGCTTATTCAAGATGGAGAGAAGTATGGTGCCCCAAAAGGAACCATGACACAAATCAAGAAACCTAAGCCATTTTCCTGTTACATAGCTTTGATGTGTGATATCATAGAAAAGGAGTCTACTTTCTTTAAAGAAGCTATTCAGAAGAAAAAATGGGTAGATGCCATGATAGAAGAATACCAATCCATTATAAAGAATGTTGAATGGGAAATAGTTCCTAGGCCGAAGAACAAATATGTGGTATCTTCCAAATGGTTATACAAGATAAAACATGTTGTTGACAGGAGTATTGAAAAACATAAAGCAAGATCTGTAGCTCGTGGATTTTCTCAAAATGAAGGCATTGATTATGAAGAGACGTTTTATCTTGTAGTTAGATACACTTCAATCAGAACCATCATAGCTCTTACAGCCAAGATGAAGTGGAAGTTACACCAGATGGATGTGAAAACAACCTTCTTAAATGATGCCATTGAAGAAGAAGTGTATATAGAACAACGACAAGGGTTTGAAGTTGAAGATAGAAAGACTCATGTCTACATGTTGAAGAAGGATCTGTACAGGTTGAAGCAAGCTACAAGAGCTTGGTATGGTAGAATTCACAGTTTCCTAATGATCTTGGACTTTACCAAAAGTAAAGTTGATTCTAACATTTACTTCAAGGTTATGAATGAATAGTCAGTTATATTGTTGTTGTATGTGGATGACTTATTCTTAACTGGAGAAGAAAATTTCATCATTGATTGTAAGAAGAATCTTGTTGCAGAGATTGAGATGAAATATATAGGTCTAATGCATTATTTCTTAGGTCTTGAGGTTTGGCAGAGCCCAGAGAAGATCTTCCTTATCCAAGGGAAGTATGCAGTTGAAATACTGAAGAGGTTTAATATGTTGGAATGTAAATCCATGAACACACTCATGGAAACAAAGTTGAAGTTATTGGTTGATACTTCATAGTAGAGCAGGAAGCAATCCAATATTGCTCTCAGCAACACAAAAGTGGAATACATTGTTGCATGTTCCACCAGTTGTAAAGCCATATGGATTTGGAAGTTGTTGACAGGTCTATTTGATCTGGAGATGGAAGCAACCGTGATTCTATGTGATAACCAGAGTTGTATAAAGAAGACGGAGAACCACGTCTTCCATGACAAGTCGAAGCACATAGAAATACGGTATCACTACATTCTAAATATAATTGAGTTATTGTGTTATAGATCAATCCCCTTTTGTGGATTGATCATGTCGAGACTTATGTATGACCAAATCCCCTTTTTTGGATTGGTCAAACCCAAAATAATGGTGTTAATTGAGAAGTCGACCCCTAGAGTTAATTAAAGTGGTTTTATCCACTAGTTGGAGAAGTCGGCCCTGCTTGATGAAAAGACACAACCCTAGCGCTCCTCGGCTAGTATAAATAAGAGAGGCTAGCGCCTCATTCGCTCACTCAATTCACTCATCTAGTGCACAATTTTGAAGGAAGCTGCAGTTGTCAAAAGAAGGAGAGAGAGGCGCATTGCTCGGTCTAGGATATTCTCTAGTGTTTGGTTTATTATCTTGGCATTGTATTGGCAATTTATATTAAGGAAGTTTTTGATGGGTTTTCTCCCCCATGAGGGTTTCCCAGGATAAATGTCGTGTACCTTATGATTGTGTTTCTTTCAACGAATCTGCTTATGCTATTACTGTCTAGTAAATTGAAAAGAACTTAATAGAAGCTCTAAACTTAACATGGTATCAGAGCTTGAGTGAATAGAGCACCTTTCACTAGGTAACCAAAAACGTCATCGTTGTCGTACAAGAAAATCAGGGCTTTTGTTGGAAGATAATTTCAACGTAAAAACTATCTAAAGATGTGTGCCCTAGCCTAGCGAACTCATTGGCAGCTTGAGCGCACATTTTCAGTGGCCAGAGCCTCCAGAAAGTGAAACCCTAGTTTTCACTATTACCAGAAAACCAGGAAACCAGAACCAATACCAGAAGTACAAGTCCAAATTTACGTAGGTCCAATTTCAAGGGGTAAAAATTAGATTTTCTGAAAACAGATTGTACCAACCTACTTGCCTCAGCCCAACGCAACTCGTGGTAAGTTCAAATTTAATTTATGTGCACTTTCAATTTTTGGTCATTTTCTCAGCTCCATGTCAAGATGTCTACAAGCACCAAGCTTGTTGACAAGTTAGAAGGTGTGGAAAACTTTTGTGCCTAGAAGTATAGGATTTCACTTATTCTTGAAGAGAATGAACTTGCAATATTCATCAAGGAAAATGTACCAGAACCCGCAGATGTTGCAGCTAAAGAAAAGTACCAGAAGGATATGGTTAGGGCCAAAAGAATCATTGCAGACTCTATTAAAGACCACTTGATCCCTCAAGTGTCTTCCAAGAATACTCAAAAAGAAATCTTTGATGCCCTAACCAGAATGTATGAAGGAAGGAATGTCAACCAGAAAATGAATATGAGAACCCAACTCAAGAATACAAAGATGCAGAAAGAAGAAACTGCTCATGATTATTTATCTAGGGTTTCTCAATTCAAGGAAAAGCTAGAAGCAATTGGAGACAACCTAGATGAAGATGAACTCATAATGACAAATCTTAATGGTCTCACAAGACCTTGGGATGCCTTCATCCAATCAATTTGGGAAGAATGTGTTCAAGAAGAAGCAAGAGTAGTTAACCGAGAAGCAGTACTACTAAGGGATGAAGATCAAGCACTAGCTTCTCATGCTAAAGGAGGAAAGAAAAGGTCTCACTTCCAGAATGAGACCCACCTTCATAAGGAATCTCACTCCCCAAATAGATTCACCCATTTCCATAAAGAATCTCACCCTCCAAGGAGATTCCAGAAGTTTCAAAAAGGTCAAAGAAGAGAAAATGATTTCTCCTCTTATCAACGTTACCATTGTGACAAGATGGGACATATTGCTGAGAATTGTCCAACTAGAAGAGAAGAATACAAGAAGAGAAATAGAAAAAGACACCATGCCCATGCAGTTGAAGGTGATGAGTCACCCACAAAGATCATTAAAGAAAATATTGAAGACTATGTTTTATTCTCTACCGTCTCAAGATCTGTGTCACCTAGAGATGACACTTGGCTTATAGACAGTGGTGCTTCTAAGCATATGACGGGTCAGAGCGACATCCTCTCTAGCCTTACAGAAAATAACTTTCCCCAAAAAGTTACACTCGGAGATTATCACCAGTACCCTATCAAAGGAGTGGGAGAATCCACTTACAAACCTGATTCAGGGGCCCCAATGAAGATGAAGGATGTACTCTATATACCAGGTTTGACAAAGAATTTTCTTTCTATCTCAACTTTAGATAAGAAAGGTTCCAGGGTTGCATTCATAGATGGTCAAGTCCTTATGTGGCCTAAAGGAAAAACCATAGAAGATGCAATTGTTATTGGAACAGAAGAAGGTGGCCTGTATAAATTGAAAGGTCACTCAGATGCAACCTTGACTCACTCCACTGAGAGTCCATGTGAACTTTGGCATAGAATACTTGCTCACATCAACTACAAAACCTTACCATATGTAAGCAAGGTAGTTACAGGTCTACCAGAATTCAAGGTTGATCATGAAGGTGTGTGCAAGGGATGTGCACAAGGAAAGAACATAAAAAATCATTTCCTGAAGAGCAAAAGGAATCTTGGAGCTCATCCACTCAGATGTATGTGGCCCATGTGACCCAATGCCATCAACCTCTCTTAGTGGGTATGTATATTGTGTGTTATTTATTGATGATTATTCTCCCAAGACTTGGGTTTACTTAATGAAATCAAGATGAAGTGTTTGGAAAATTCAAGGAATTCAAAGCCTTGATAGAGAATCTCTCTGAAAGAAAAATCAAGATACTCAGGTCAGATAATGGAGGATAATACACTTCAAAAAAGAATTTGTAATATTTTATAGAGATGTTGGGATTAAGAGGGACCCCACCACTCCCTACAATCTTCAACAAAATGGTGTAGCAGAAGGAAAGAATAGAACTATAATGGAAGAAGTGAAAACTATTATCCATGATCATGATCTTCCAATGCACTTGTGGGTTGAAGCAACAAGAATAGCAGTGTATGTCCAAAACATATTATCCCATAGTGCACTTGGATTCAAAACCCTCGAAGAAATGTTCTCCAAAAGAGTCCAAAAGTAAACCATCTCAAGATATTTGGTTGTCCAGTGTTTGTACACATTCAGAAAGAAAGGAGAACCAAGTTGGACCCTTTAGGAAAGAAGGGAATATTTGTTGGATTTGTGAGGTCTCTAAGGCCTTCAGAATTTACATACCAGGTTACCATCATATTGAGATCAGCAGAGATATAATCTTTGATGAAGATGCAGCACTCGAGAAATCAAGGAGATGTCAGCTTGAAGAGGTATATGAAGAAGAGTCTGTAGCTCCCAGAGTTGCAGAACCAGTGAGGGAAGTTACAAATACACATGATGATGAGATTCCAGAAGATCGTGATCTGATAGAATCTCAAGAACCTCCCCAAATGACGATCTCTCACAAGAAAAATCCAGCTTGGGAAAGAGAGCTTATTCAAGATGGAGAGAAGTATGGTGCCCTAGAAGGAACCATGAGACAAATCAAGAAACCTAAGACATTCTCCAATTACATGGCTTTGATGTGTGATCTCATGGAAAATGAGCCTACTTTCTTTGAAGAATCCATTCAGAAGAAAAAATGGGTGGATGCCATGACAGAGGAATACCAATCCATTATAAAGAATGATGTATGGGAAATAGTTCATAGACCAAAGAACAAAGATGTGGTATCTTCCGAATGGTTATACAAGATAAAACATGCGACTAACAGAAGTATTGAGAAACATAAAGCAAGATTTGTAGCTCGTGGCTTTTCTCAAAAGGAAGGCATTGATTATGAAGAGATGTTTTCTCTTGTAGCCAAATACACTTCAATCAAAACCATCATAGCTCTTGCAGCCAAGATGAAGTGGAAGCTACACCAGATGGATGTGAAAACAACCTTCTTAAATGGTGTCATTGAAGAAGTGTATATAGAACAACCACAAAGGTTTGAAGTTGAAGATAGAAAAACTCATGTCTGCAGGTTGAAGAAGGCTCTGTACGGGTTGAAGCAAGCTCCCAAAGCTTGGTATGGTAGAATTCACAGTTTCCGAACGAGCTTGGGCTTTACCAAAAGTAAAGTTAATTCTAACCTTGACTTCAAGGTTATGAATGATGAGCCAGTTATATTGTTGTTGTATGTGGATGACTTATTCTTAACTGGAGAAGAAAATCTCATCATTGATTGTAAGAAGAAGCTTGCTGCAGAGTTTGAGATGAAAGACCTAGGCCTAATGCATTATTTATTAGGTCTTGAGGTTTGCCAGAGCCCAGAGAAGATCTTCCTTAACCAAGAGAAGTATGCAATTGAAATATTGAAGAGGTTTGATATGTTGGAATGTAAAGCCATGAACACACCCATGGAAACAAAGTTGAAGCTCTTGTTTGATACTTTGTCAGAATTGGTTGATGCTATGTTGTATAGATTGGATTGTTGATGTATCTGACGAATACTAGGCCAGAGATATATTTTGTTGTGAACACCTTAACTCAGTATCTGGTAGAGCCCGGACGTGTTCACCTTGTTGCTGCAAAACATGTGATGAGATACCTTAAGGGTACGTTGGACTTTGGTCTCTATTATAATGGAGATCAGGTCTTCAAACTGGTTGGTTATACTGATTCAGATTGGGCTGGAAGTGTTTCTGACAGAAAGAGCATTTCAGGATGTTGTTTCACTATGGGGTCAGTGATGACTTCATGGTAGAGCAGGAAGCAATCTAGTATTGCTCTCAGCACGGCAGAAGCGGAATACATTGTTGCATGTTCCGCCAGTTGTGAAGCCATATGGATTCAGAAGTTGTTGACAGGTCTATTTGATCTGGAGATGGAAGCAACTGTGATTCTATGTGATAACCAGAGTTGCATAAAGATGACAGAGAACCTTGTGTTCCATGACAAGTCAAAGCACATAGAAATACGGTATCACTACATTTGTGATATGGTGTAGAGGGGCATTGTAAAGCTCCAATATGTTGGCATGGATGAGAAGGTTGCAGATGTGTTGACTAAGCCTTTGTCTCATGTAAAGTTTGAACACTTTCGAGACAAGCTTGGTATATTCCAAAAGGACCTCCCTCGAAAGGGGGAGTGATGTTGATGATACTATGGTATCTTGACCAACAGCGGGTAGCTCAGTTAGGATTTTATATCCTAGGGGATTGATCATCCCTGGAGAGATCACGAATGTCCAGTAAGGACAGTCTGTCAAAGTACATGTGCATGTATATGCCAATTGTGGTCAGTGGTGGTAGCTCCGTCAGGATTTTTATAATCCTAGGAAATCTTATGATTCCTGAGAAGATCACGAAGGTCTAGTAAGGATAATCTGTCAGAACACCACGTGGTAACTCCGTTAGGATTTTATATCCTAGGGAATCTTATGATTCTTGGGCAGATCCCTAGGGACTGTCAAAGTACCACAAAATGTTGTTGTTACACCTGCCTCATTATGTTGCTATATGATGATGATGGTGTTATCTCAGCCTCATGTTGATGATGTTGTGGTTCCAGCGTCTTGTTGTGATGATGTTGTTGCTCCAACCTTGTGTTGTTGATGATGATGATGGTGTTATAGCTTTTATGCTAACTGATGTTGTTCTCCATGTTATGAACGATGATGATGATGTTATTCCAACTCCATGATGTGAATGATGATGATGCCATTTCAGCTTCATGTTGTGAGTGATGATGATGATGATACTCCAGCTCCATGTTGTGAATGATAATGTTATTGATGATGAGAAAAACTTCTGATGATTTATAGATATGCCAATGAATGTTTCAGATGTTGTTGATGGTGTTGCCCTCTCTTTCCTGATGATGTTGTAGAATACCCTTATTGTTGAAAGGGAGTGTTCAAATATTGTAACTGCGAAGAATATTCTAAATATAATTAAGTTATTATTTTATAGATCAAATGCCTTTTTGTTGATTGATCATGTCGGGACTTATGTATGACCAAATCCCTTTTTGTGGATTGGTCAAACCCTAATTAAATTATGTTAATTGAGAAGTCGGTCCCTAGGGCTAATTAAAGTGGTTTTAGCCACTAATTGGAGAAGTCAGCCCTGCTTGATGAAAAGACACAACCCTAGTGCTCCTCGACAAGTATAAATAAGAGAGGCTAGCACCTCATTCACTCACTCAAGTCACTCATCTAGTGCGCAAGTTTGAAGGAAGTTGTAGTTGTTGGAAGGAGAGAGAGATGCATTGCTCAGTCTTAGATATTATCTAGTGTTTGGTTTATTATCTTGGCATTGTATTGGCAATCTATATTAAGGAAGTTTTTGTTGGGTTTTCTCCCCCATGAGGGTTTCCCAGGATAAATGTTGTGTACCTTGTGATTGTGTTTCTTTTAGTGATCCTGCTTATGCTATTATTGTCTAGTAAATTGAAAAGAACTTAATAGCAACTCTAAATTTAACATAAGCAAGGTGGAAGTCATGTCTCTTCATCAAATGCCATGTCATATCATCAAGAACCCAAATCATCATCAAATGGTGTCCCAATGGCAAGCTAACCCCACCAAAGCATCCTAGCACATGACGTCATTATCAATATGCTCAACATATTGGGTGGAAAGGCCAACGTCCAAGATGGAGAAGAGGCATGCCATCTCTCTGAGGGGTGTCCAATCAAATGTCAGTGTAGCATCATCCACCAGAGCTTGGGCAAACCCTGGGGTGCACTGTCCAAAATGTAGATTTCATGTCCATCTACATGTCAACGTGACCATATTTACAATACAATAGCTCATATGTCCATCATCCAGGGTCCAGGAGGTATGAAAGGATGTATCTGAAGGGGCCAAATCATCACACGACCCAATGCTTTGCATCACATGTGCAACATCCCGTGTATAGTGCACGACGTCCTGGGTATAATCATGGGGATGTCCCCCAAAAGACCATGTCGAGTGCACCTAGGTTGGTCAAAAATCCACAGACTCAAGCAAGACCAACAATTGCAAGGTACAATAGCCCTTAGGGCATACAAAGCAATTCATTACTTAATACACAAGCTACATGAATAATTCACATAAGATATCCCCTTCAAACTCCACATTAACTCAATACTTAATACGATTTGGTAAGTTTACGTATGGGAGGACCATCAAAAGACCCTTTTAGGCATGTCAATACCCAAGTAGAGGAATATTTCCCAAGAAACCCATCTAAGTGTAAGTGTGGTGATGAAAACATGTTGGGCTTACTTCGTGGCAATGGTACCATTGACATGCAAGATATCATATCTGGTCCATTTCCATAAGCACCTTTGTAAACAAAAGGTTTATTGTTTGAGATACCCTTTCCTTGGTATTTTTTGCATTCCAACCCCCCTTTTCTTGCCTTTTGATATTTCATTTTTTGTTTTGTAAGTCCCCTTTTCATGTTTCAAGCATTTATTCCTTCTTTCATTTTCCTACCATGATAAAACCTTTTATAGATACCATTAAGTGCATGAGGACAAGGGGCGAATACCATTAGAAGGGGTAGAGGTCAAGTTGGCCTTTTGCTTTTGAAGTTTGCCATTCATTATCCCATACTTCTTTCTTTCTTTCATAACATTTTGTCTTTATTCATTTTTTAGCAACTACATCAACCTCGAAGCTCTAACTCTTCTCCTCATAGGAGAATGAATGAACCACATATCCTTTTGGGATACATTTAAAACCATTACGGAAGATTAGTATAATGCGAAAAGCTTCATGATGATAAGTGTTGAGTATGGGCAGAACGGTATGTTACCCTTATCAAAGCCTCCCAGTAGTATCCCTATTCCCCAAAAGTGACAACACAAGACTAGAGCACTAATGATGGCCACCAAGGTGGAACAAGGCAAAAGGCACAACTTCTAAGCTTATGATCAATTATCCAACTTCAACACATGGTCCCTACTCCCATGCCTGATGTATTAAATATGACACTTCATATGAAACAAGGACTAATGTGCCTCAAGATGGTTTTGGACCGCCATCATCCAATTAACCATGTTGATCAAGGGTGATGAGCTTGTTGATGAGGAGAGAGGCATCGAAGGGTTGTTATTTGTGGAGGATGTTGATCATTATTGTCTTCAGTGCAAGCCATGATACACGATATCCCCTAGTTACCCCTAGGTGAGAGGGGTTAACAAGTCACACTTTAGTAAACATCATATAAAATAGAAAACAGAAAACCCTAATAATCACTTAATCATGAGGCTTGTTGTAAAAAGGAAAGAAAATTCAACATTAGTTTTTACCTTTAGGGTTTTCAAATACAAACATGTATTGTGTTAATTTGTATGATTCATTTCGTTATTTTATTTTATTTAGTACATTTCTTTAGTTCAGTTTTCTAACATATGTATCTCTATTTATTCCCTTTTTTTAACCTATGTATCTCTATTTATTTTTATTCCTTTCAAAATATGATTTGCAATATACATAACAAAAATCATTTCAATAAACACAGTTTTTCTAACCTATGTATCTCTATTTATTCTTATTCCTTTCAAAATATAATTTACAATATACATAACAAAAATCATTTCAATAAAAGCAGTTTTCTTTTTCAAATGCTATGACCAATCTACTCCACTTACAATCAAACATCCTGTAACTTATTCTCTAAACCAACTACTACCTTCATTTATCCCACACCCTTCGTTTTAATAATCAATGATCATTGTGTACCATGACCCACATAATGTAACTTCATTTGCTAGTGTGTTTATCTAGGAAAGTATTACATTCTTTTGCAAATAATACAAACAAATTTTTCAATAAAAAAATAGAAAATAAAGCTTTCAACAAACATTGAAAAGATGAGTCAATATCAAATTTAACGATGTTTCTGCAGGCAATCGTGAGCTGGCACGGCAATCTTGAGCTGGCATGACCCACATAATGTTACTTCATTTGCTATAACATTATGATGTAACTTCATTTGCTAGTGTGTTTATCTAGGAAAGTATTACATTCTTTTGCAAATAATACAAACAATTTTTCAATAAAAGAATAGAAAATAAAGCTTTCAAAAAACATTGAAAAGATGAGTCAATATAAAATTTAACGATGTTTCTGCCGGCAATCGTGAGCTGGCATGGCCTCTGCATAGGTCAATGTAAATTTTGATTAGGCAAATCCAAACACAACTTGAGAGGATTGATTAGAGATCATAAAGGATAGAGGATTGATTAGAGATCATAAAGGATACGACATAAGAGTAATTAAAGTTCACAAAGGATAAGATTGTATTATTATTAAAAAGGTTGAGAGGATTGATTAGAGATCATAAAGGATACAACATAAGAGTAATTAAAGTTCACAAAGGATAAGAGTGTATTATTATTCATGGGTAATTATACCAATAATGAAATAGAATAGAATACTAAGCTCTGTACTATTATCTAATGAAATATAATACTGAGATGTGTACTTTCATTTCATGGGTAATTGTACCAGTAAATGAAATAGAATGCGAAGCTCCGATTTTCCGAATTGAGCCCTTTACCTAGGTAATCCATCAATAATAGACCTTTTATCTCATGGGTAATTGTACCAGTAAATGAAATAGAATGCCAAGCTCTGATTTTACGAATTGAGCCCTTTACCTAGGGAATCCATTAATAATAGACCTTAAAAATGAACAATTGGAAAGCACTTTATAGGAGCCGGAAAACAATATGCACTCGTGCAGAGAAGTTAGAAAACCCTTTGAAGATTATAAATGTGGCCATTCAAAAGATCTGAAGTCACCGATTGCAAACTGGGCGAAGATTTCTGCATCTTATTTCTATTTCGGTTCCACCCTTGGTGGAAAGAGAGGGATGGAAGCTTGAGATTACTAGACACCTAGGCATCCATGTTCCCCTCTACCAACCCTCACCCTCTCTTCATGCTAATGGGGCATCCTTCAGCGTTAAAGCACAACCCCTCAGTAGAGTAATTATATACGCTGGGATATACACACCGTTGGATTTCATGCTAATGGGGCATCCTTCAGCGTTAAAGCACACCCCTCAGTTGGATATATACACCGTTGGATTTGAAATGCTGGGTGCTTGTTGATCACCAGCCAAGATCTCTTGCTGTTAAGAATAATAAATGTTATATATGCTAGGATATACGTTGGACTTGAAATGCTTACGAATAATAAATGTTATATAGGTTAGGATATACATCATTGGATTTGAAATGCTGGGTGCTTATTGATTGCAATATATTTGGGTAGCAGCAGGATCTGTTGGTCTTACTGTCGTGGAAGCATGGGAGTGAGGGTGAATTTTCTCACTACCTTATTTGGCCATCATTCTCCATTAAATGGTGTAAGGTTTTATTCAGGGTAGCAGAGAGAGCCACCATGGTTTTGTTTTCTGTCATTTTCTTCCTCCCAGTCCAACACAAGCATAGCAGATTCAAGGAAAGGGTGAATCCTTGGATTCAGGAAGGTGGTGAGACCTCGAATAAGAGTAGTAATGGTAGCATCAAAAATTCAATTCGATAACCTTTTTAAGTAAAAAGAATGATTTCAATCTTTTATGAAGCAACAAGGTTATCATGCCAATACGTTGGATCCTTGTTCTCAGAGGCCCAAGAGAGCCCTATTGTGGCAACAAGGTTATCATGCCAATACGTTGGATCCTAGTGCTCAGAGGCCCAAGAGAGCCCTATTGTTGACACGCTGTACAATGCTCTATGTGAATTTGGAAAGAGACTCCAAGAAGGAACGTGCACAAACAAAACAATTTCAGAAAAAAAAATATGGCCCTGCTTGAGACATTCGTTGCACCGGTTAACAACATTGACGAGCACCAACAGACGAACAAAACCCTCAAGAAGAGCATCCGCAAATATCTCAAGTACCTGGAGAGTTCAATGGAAAAGCATGAAGACCCGGTCTTCAGGGAAGAAAACATGCCGTTGGGCACTGAGATGAAACACCTTTCAGGGATTTAGACCACTGCAAGCACCTCCGGTCTGAATAGTCCAGTTTCATTGTCTGGATGGGGTTTCCATACAATCGACTATATGGTTAAATTATCAGTTTATAGGACTAGTTTTTGGTTTGCAGTTTTCTGGTTTTGATCAGAAGGGCATATCTGTTTTATACAGTGTATGTAATGTAAAGATCACATCTGGTGTACTAGTGACTCTCAGTGATGCGAGTTATAAATAAAATATATATGTATTATAGTTATAAAATAACATACATACAATTTGAAAATTTTCAAGTGACACTGATAAAAAATACATTTGTTATATTTCACTGAAAGCTTTTTATCCCACCACTATTTATGAAATCCAGAAGCACAAAAAGATTTTGTTAACCCGGCATTTTTTAACAAATATGGCTGGAAACTAATCATTTGCAATCATTACATTTAGCAGCCGATTTATGCGCTGAATACTCCCTGTGATTCTGTTATGTTTCGGTGAACTAACAACTGCAATTGCAATAAGGTGCAAAGCAAGACTAGTAACTTGACAAACAAGCATTTGTTGGCTTCAAACCAAGGATACATCCTGCTTAAATGGAGATAGATATGAGAGACAGATCATACTATTGTGAATGTGTTAACCTTTTTTATTTAAATGGAAGTATCTGCTCATTCGCTCAGCTATCTCTCTAAAATATACCACAACCTCTATCGCATGGTCACTGCAATTGAACTCATGTTTGTTTAATGAGTTACTGCTTGAATGGACCATCTGTTGCATCTCAGACGACTTTCTTCTGTCAACATTCTCTGCAACCTTAATTGAAGTACACTTGCTCATAAAAATTGCATGTGTGCAATTTGACAGCAAATAAAATTATAGTGTCTATGTTGCTTCCAGAATACTTTTACGATATAGATTAGGAATAACAAGAAAATGCTTGTGGAATGCAAACAAGTAGTTAACAAGGTTCAAAAGGAAAACACAATCAACCTCGAATTGCCAATCATAGATGAAAAAAAGGAAAGATAATATAGCTGTTTGGTATGGTTTCCATACTTTCTTCATTCCCCAGCTCAACATACACCAGGTCTCTGTGCCAGGTCTCTGTGCACATATTCTCGAACCTGCCATGTTCTCTGTGGCAGCATCACTCCTATTGAACTGATGTTTGCACCAAAAGATTGCTAGAAGAAACATTGCATCTGAAACGTGGCCTTTTTTTGGGTATAATTTTGTAAACTCAAAGCTCATCCACAATTGGGAACAATCATATCTACAATTCAAGAGCAGTAACACTGTCCCATTCTATTGGTTCAAAATAGATATGTCTCGGTCAAAGCATGAAACACTAGGAGAAAGAAGTAAATGCCTGAATCTAAAATTCTTATAAAATGTATTAAAGAGCATCCCTGAATAGCTAGAGTATAGTACAGAGAGGCTCCATAACCACACTGCAGCTCAGTAAACTGCGCATTTACACAGTATTGCTTCAAGCATGCACTAGAATTCAGCAAACCTGATATTATTGAGAGAGTGGGATACAACGGTCAAATAATATTTAGAATGCTTATGGAAATATAGAAACAAACAAATAAGAGAGCCGCACCCCTTATTTCACAGATTCCCTGGGGCCCAGTAAGGCCTTACATATATGCTACCTTCTAAAGTATATAACCTAACATCCACATTATTGCAAACATGGTTTGTGTAACATCCTTCCTAGTGTCCAACAAAAGCATGTTCAACCTTCAAAAGTGTTGTTTCCAATCATTCCAAGAGTGGTACAAGTTCCAGCAGAAAATCAGAAGCTCTGATCACAAAGGATCCAATGTAATAAATCAGACAGGATATCAAGTCCGATCCCTTGGCTCCAAGGAAGCAATCTCTTTCACAACTTGAGCCTTGTCTTGATCAAATTGTTCATCCTCTGCACATCATTGAAAAGAGGACATATTTTAGCTAAAGATTTGTATTCTCCATAAGGCACTACACAGGAAATAACACACTGGCAGACCTGCAATTCAGACTTTCCCAAAAAAAATAGTTTTTTTGGGGAAACATGGCAAAACGAATTATTGATTCCTTCACTCAAAACAATCGAAAATAGAATTGCCAACGGGAAGGCGATAGGTCACAGGTTCAAATACAGTCAAGTCCTTCAGGGTTACCAGCCACTATTGTGGCTGGCAGTTGAGCCACCATCCATCCAGATATTCCAGGGAAGAGGGAGGATTCTATGAGGATGTACTTAGAAGAAAAAACAATAGAAAATAGAAGAAAATGCACTCGTACCTTTCTCAGTCTTGAATTCACTGAAAAAACGAAGTAGCTTCTCCCGATTGGCAACAAGTATGCTCACAATTTCAGGTGGTTTATTTTGATTGGCCACAAAGACCTACATATAATAGGTAAAATGAGTTTCTACAACACCTAAAAATGATAAGAACCTCCATACCAGTACTTGTCCAGAGACACATGTCATGCATTGAAACAATTATATCTTTCTAAAATCCATGAGAACTGATCAGAGAATCAGAACAAACAACAATATTTACACAATTTAGAGTGGTACCTTGAATACATGGAAAGCTTCAATTTGGATGTTCTTGCTAGGTTCCTGCAAGAACATAAAAAAATTACGAGTAATCTTGGTCAACATAATGGTGATATAAATGGGAAAAGAACATCGAAGGTATGTGCCAACAATGAAGTATCTGCATAATCAAAAATTTATAGTAGACATGAAATTACATTTTTCTTGCACTAACAAAAAAGGAAGAAAAGAATGAAATTCTATTCATGTACATTGATGCCCAAAAGACAGTCAATAAGATGGGAAAATTGCAAGCATGCTAAATATGATCAAAGCAATTGTCTTAAGCATTTACAGAAGTAGAAAAGAAAAAGACATATAAATAGACAACATCTTAGAAATGATGTGAAGGCAACCACCAAAAAAATGATACAGATCTTGGGCATGTGCAAGCTTGTAAATGCAAAGTTGCAGCAATAATTGCCATCCACGAGTCTGAACTTACAAAAATTAATAATATCTATTATTGCATGTCCATTAATATAATATCAGCCAATGAGCCACATGGAAGGCATAAATATCCAAAAGCTTCAATAATGTAACGATTATCCACAGAAAGCACAAGCATCAAATGCAATCTTAGGATTAAGAGACTTAGAGGAAAACTCAAAAGGCTCTGACTGTAGTAGGCCTTGTACACCTCCTCTTGAGTGAAATAGTTAATCCGCTTATTTATTGTCAAAAAGAGAATGCAATGACAAGCCAGTAGGTAGACAGCAATGAAGCAATAGCTACAGAATTTGAAATAAAATGGAAAATCCCTACGGTAACCTCTTGGAGAGGTACCTTGAATACATGGAAACCTTCATTTTGGCTGTTCTTGCCAGAATCCTGCAAGAACATAAAAAAAAATTACAAGTCATTTGGTCAACATAATGGTGGTATAAATGGGAAAAAAACATTGAAGGTATATGCCAACAATGAAGTATCTGCATAATCAAAAATTTATTGTAGACATGAAATTATATTTTCCTTGCACTAACAAAAAAGGAAGAAAAGAAAGAAATTCTATTCATGTACATCGATGCCCAAAAGGCAGTCAATAGGATGGGAAAATTGCAAGCATGCTAAATATGGACAAAGCAATTGTCTTAAGAATTTACAAAAGTACAAAATAAAAAGACATTGGCAACCACCAAAAAGATGATGCAGATCTTGGGCATGTGCAAGCTTGTAAATGCACAGTTGCAGCAATGATTACAATCCACAACTCTGAACTTACCAAAATTAATAATATCTATTATTGCATGTCCATTAATATAATCTCAACCAATGAGCCACATGGAAGGCATAAATATCCAAAAGATTCACTAATGTAACGATTATCCACAGAAAGCACAAGCATTAAATGCAATCTTAGGATTAAGAGACTTAGAGGAAAATTCAAAAGGCTCTGACTGCAGTAGGCCTTGTACACCTCCTCTTGAGTGGAATAGTTAATCCACTTATTTATTGTAAAAAAGAGAATGCAATGACAAGCCAGTACATAGACAGCAATGAAGCAATAGCTACAGAATTTGAAATAAAATGGAAAATTCCTATGGTAACCTCTTGGAGATCATGAAGGGTCTTACATAGCCATTACATGGATTGAGAAAAGGTCAACATATCACCAATACATCAAACATAATGTAAATATGACATTTCCCTGAAGGGGTCTTCAAAAGAGGTGGGTAAGACTAAACTCACTAAAATGTAAGTTGCATGAAATGTGGAAACCAGTATGAGTTTCCGAACAGATACAGCATGGATACATACATGACAATTTAGTAAAAATTAAACTAGTGTTAGTTCATCATTGTTTAAGAGTTAATATTTAAATGTCAATTGATCATTGGGCAAGCAGCTTATTCTCCTTATAGATGTCAATATTAGATCACCCAATTCTTAGCTCAAAGGGTGCAGGAGGAAGGTATACAACATCCTAATTTGAATATAAGTTAATGACAATTCCAAAAAGGGGGACGACTAATTTTTTTGCATGTGTTTTCTGGGGTTGTTGGTGAACGGTTCAAGTGAATTTATTGGCCGAACATATGCTCTTGCTAGGCAGAGGCACAACCAAAATTTGAGCAGTGTTTCAAAATCGGAAAACACCACCCGAAAATTTTTCAGGGTGTTTCAAAACAAGTTTCCACATTTCAAAACATTCCACCAGTGTAAACAGAGGGGAGCAAGCATTTCCTGCAACTTGGGCTAAAACAATACCATGCAGCAACATTCACTTATAATAGGAAAGTTGCAGCACACAACAATAACATTCACTTAATTTCAATAGACAAGTCAAACCACAAGATAGTACGACGTNATATGGAGATGCCCACCCAACAAGGGATAAAAGCTGTCCCCAAAAACCCAACACAGGATGGTTGGCATCGCAATTGCATCTAACAACTGCAATCTATTTGAAACATCAAATTTCAACTAAACATAGGTCAGGAAAACACTCTTTAGATAAGTGAGCTTGGCAATTAGGTGTTCTTTGAGAAAAAGACATGAACTATATGGCACATGCCCATGTAACTATAAGATAAAACAATGCCCATAAGCTGACATCTACAAGGTGAAATGAAGGTGTATCACAACCTCACTAGAAGTTTTGAAGGCTTAGTTGACCATTAGCTCCAATACTTTCTTTGTCTCTCAAGCTTAGCATGTGGATATGTAATGTGCTAGAGGACAGTGGCACTAATATTTTGCTCTCATATTCCATTATGCCCCAAAATACCCTAATAGAATTCGAATAGATTCAATTCACAGTGCTTATTTATGAGAATGCTTTTGCAAATGTTGTTGAAGAATCACGAAAATCAAAGTAAATTTTGAAATCTCTAAATGACACTTTCCTTGATCTTTGATCCAAAATCTTATCTCTTCCAGCAACCTCGAGCATAAAGCCATATAGCTAAAATCATAGTTTAAAACATATCAAGACCATTACTGCCTAGAAACCTAAGTTATCGGGATTCGGATCAATCCAGATCTGGATCCTCTAGTTTTTTGAAAAACCGGGATCAACGGTAAGTACAAACAATATAAATATTTTTTTATAATTTTTAAAAATAAAAATTATAAATTTTAGTATATAACTTATATATTTGTAATGTGTAATATTTATATAAAGTAATTAATATATTAGATTAATAAACTTAGATTATTAATTAATATTAATTTATTAATTAATAGATTAATTTTAATCATGTTGAAATTAATAATTAATATGTAATATATTAATTAACATGTAATATGGGGGTCTGCGGCTAGGGTTTTCCTGTCCGCAAACCGCACGCTCTTTCTCTCCTGCGGCTCAGGAGGGCTTATTCGAGCTCTTTTTTTTTGTTCCAGGCAAGTTGTGGCATCTTGCGGCAGCGTCTTCCGGGGATGCTGCGTCTTCTCCCCAAGCCATCTGCTTGCTCAGTTCGGGGCCTAGTGCCCAGATCCGTCTCTGGACCTGTTGATTCTTTCGTTTCCGATTGCTTGTGGTGCGTCTGGGGGGCGTCGTCTGGGTTTTATATCTCAGATTTGTTGGTTTCTGGAGTGGTGGACGATTCTTCCTCAGTGGGAGCACGGATCTGGGATTGAGTCATGGTGATTCCGCTTTTTCTACTCTGTTTATGTGGTTCCTCTCTCGGGTTTCTTCGGTTGTTCAGGGTTTGATGTATGCTCATGATCTGACTCCTTTTGGCAGCTATTGATGTCTCCTTTCCTCCACTTGACTTGGATTGTTCCAGAGCTTTGAGGTCATGTCTTGGGCGTGCAGTGTTGCGGAGCAGGCACTTTGAGGTCCTGTTGGGAGGGCGTGTAGTTTCTGGTAACTTGTTGGTCGAGGCCTCCATCGATTTTGCTGCCTTTTGGTCTTTCCGATCTGAGGTTTTCATACCTCTCTGACCTGGTCCTTCCGACCTCCTGGGTCTCTTGGGAGTGCATTTTTTGGGTTTTTACTTCTCTCGAGTTCTCTTATGTGGGGTCTTCACCGGCCCATTTTGAGGATCATTTCGAGTTAGTCTTTCTTCTTTGTCTTTATGGCATCTCTGCCATCTATTTTGTCCATTCGGATCTATCTACGCATGTGCTAGATGCACCTATAGAATGTAATTTGGTTCTCTACGGATGAATAGAATTACACTTTTTTCCGAGGAAAAAAAATTAATTAATATGTAATATATTAATTAATACGAAATATATTAATTAATTTGTAATATATTAATTAATTAATTAATTAATATATAATGTATTAATTAATTAATAAATATATTACATATTAATTAATTAATTAATATATTACATATTAATTAAATAAATAATATGTAATCTATGAATTAACATATTTTTAATATAGACTTAATAATTAATATTGACTTATTAATCCCAACATTAATAGATTAACAAATTAATTTTAATGATATTGACATTTAATATTCATAGATTAATAGATTAATGATTAATATAGTAGATTAATAAAAGCAAACCCTTGCCCCCTGGCACGAAACTGATGGCTGGTCTGGGGGCCTCAATACAAGACTGAAAATACCCCACCCACGCATGCCATTAGCCGACGGGTTGGAGAACCCCACAACTGTTGGATGTAAACATAGATTATTAAACTAGTACATATCATTATTTAATTATAATTAATGTTAATCAAAAGATTAATTTATTGACATAAACATTGGGGGCCAAAGTTCGGATTACACGATGCCGATATTACATTTCAAATTCATGCCTAACCAAGTATTACGATGCCATAGAGCAGATCCGCCTAGATTAATTAATTAATACAAAAATCGAGGGGTAAACCATCTAAATTACACACGCGGGCGCTTCAAATTAATGGGCTTGGAAAAAGTGCATTGCAGATGAAGGTACCACACACCCTCTACAAAGGCACCCATGAATGAGACACTACGACCCCTTGTATGTCATGAGCCCTATGCCCATTGAGTCTTGACCCCAACCACCTCACCCAGTTTACTCTTATGCTATCATTTTTCAAGTCAAGGATTGTTGTGCTAGGAGCTAAGTGGGAAGTAAGAGTATTTACACCCCCACTCTAGTCTCCATCATTTATTGCTTAAAGTTCATTGATGTTGCAAGGGTTTGTTTGAGGAAGTAAGAGAGTTTACACCCCTCGTTCTCAAACCCTAACTAGAGATACTTGTCTTGGGAAGTAAGAGGATTTACACCCCCAAGGAAGTAGCATCTCTAGTTCATTTATTGACTCCATTAACCCAATAGTAAAAGCACTAGTCATCTATTTTTTGCATTGGAGATATAAAATCATTGCCTTGGGAAACATGAATTTTCGTCTTTTGAAAGATCTCTTGCTTGGAGTTGGTTTGCCACATTGAGAGGAATCTTCCCCTACTAGGGCATCCCCTCTCTCCCACTACTTAATTTTTTGTTACAAACTTTAACCTACAGCCATTAGGGTTGATCTAACCTAGATAAACTACTAACCATAATTCCTAAACTAACTCTACACTAGCTCCTAAATTTTGCTCACTAACTCTACTAACTAGGGCACATTTTTTGGGCTAATTGTTGGCATCTTTTGATGGTGTAACTTGTTGATATAAGTGAATGAATGCTACAGCCATAAGGCTGCA
>ML778999.1:869393-940146 GCA_009831015.1 Picea engelmannii | reverse complement strand
AAGATGTGGGATGTGTTTCCTGATGATATGGGTTTAGACAACAGTGTTGAGTTGGCATAAGCCAACTTGGATCTTAATGATCCGGTGCTAGAGCCAATCACTTTTGATGATGATGATCCTCTTGAGGGGTCATCCTCCACAACAGCAAATGCACAGATTGCATTGAATATAGAGGAAGAGGAGGATGGAGAGGAGAGCACTGGTAAGGACACTGATATTGATGATTATGTCATGGAGGACTAGTACTACTGAGCCTTGATAGTTCTTCCATCTACGGTGTCGCTTCTAGTATCTACCCTATGTCTATTTTGCATTTGACATTTGCATTCCCACTTATAGTGTTAGTGACTCTAACTCGATATTCCTATCTAGTATCTATACATTGTAATACATTTTAATTTTGATGACTTAATGAGAATGTTGCAGGCTGCAGCTAATGGTTCTAATTTCTTGTGTGTTCAAACTTCAATGTTTGTCATTTTATCATCATTGATGTTACAATGTTGAATGTATACAGTGTAAATTATAATAAATTATAATGAATCATGATTTATCATTTATGTTACATGTTTAAAGTTTTGTATCATGTAAATCTTCTAGTTTCTAACAAAATATGAATCTTTATGTCTAAATTTCATTTTTGTATGTGTAATTTTCAAATTTTTTCATATATATAATTTTTTTAGATATATATATATATATATAAACGTGTCCTTCGTGTCCTGTTGTCAAGGTCAAAATTTCACGTGTCGAACACTCGTATTTCCGTGTCAGGTGACTTAGCATATATCATTGCAAGCTGGATTTTCTTGTGTCTCGGGCAAGTACAATCATCCAAAGAAGTATTACATCTTTCGGGCAATACTTGTTGGGTTTACAAGGCATCTCTTTCCACATTTCACTCCATTTAGATTTGACCTCTAGGGGCTCCACTTCCATCTCTATCCATCCCCATCTCATTCCGCCTAGGGTCACCAGGATCGCCTCCCTAGAGTGACCTTGTCACCCTCGAAGTGTTGGACCCACATCGAGGTGACATTGGGTGTAGGATTCCAAGTTGTAGCACTTGCTTTTGTGGTTGGGTCAGGCTTTGCCCAACCTACAACTTGTGCTATAACATGCTTAACAACTCCAATCACCAAGATAGGGTGGAAAAAAGAAGTAATCAGTGTAGTCAGATTGGTCCTGAATATGGTTGAAATATTTATCGTCTGAGTGATCGCCTCTTAGTTGGAAAGAGTCGAACACCTCTAATCTGGAGATTAGAAATAAGGTAGAAGGGGACCTTGCTGATTTTCGATATAGACAATGATATTGCCCACATATCTCATAATATATTGGGCACCTAAAGATGAAGTGGTCCTCTATCTTAGTCTCCTACAGATGGCACAAGTGACAAATCCTATCATGTAGTGGAATGTGGTCGTTGGTCTTGTTAATGATTCGATTTGCACCCCGTACAAATCAGGCGTTAAGTCTAGATTGCTCTGTTTATCAAGCATAATTTTCTCAAGGATTCCAATATCAAGATCTTGATTTTATTTAGTTTCAAAATCAAAGGGGGTCTAGAATTTAGTTTCTAATGGTATCTCAGTCGATTTCCGATCAAGTGCAATAGGACATCCAGATCATTTCAATTTGAAATGTGTCACTGTTGGAGATGATGATAGTGGTTAACAATACAACTAAGGCTATGAAGGAGCTTGAGTTTCCTAAAATACTCAATTTGATGGAACAACATGCTAAAAATTAACTTTGGATTAGTTTTCTGCTGCTGTAAATAGTGTATTCCATTGAGAAACCATAGATTGGTTGGAGCAGATTGCAAGTACTGTATAAGAATTCTTTGAACAAGAGGGAAATAGAGTTATTTTATTAGCTCAAGAAATGATCTGTGTGCCTATTGCAAGTACAATCCTGCATGCTTAGATCATAAGCACAGATAGGAAACTAAGCTTTCATGGGTTTATGAAGTTCCTTCATCGTGTAGCAGTGCACCCAAGTATTAGGCCTCAATAAATTCTTGGCAGAGCTTTGTTTCATTTCACATCCTGTCTGAGAGTTTGGTCACTGTGACAACAAAATCTAGCACCCACAAAAGTGTAAAGTCCCAATCACCAAACTGTTAGTTTTGTTCAACTTATGAAGGCTACTCACTGTCATCTCAGTAGCTCTTTCTCTCTCTTTAGGTTGGCTCTTCTCCATCTCAAGGGGGGTTTCCCTAGGGAAATGATTATCAAGGCTATGGAGCAGGGGCTCAAGGTGAAAAATGAAGAGTAAGCCTTGATAAAACATGGTTGTAGTAATGGTATGTGGTAGTGGAAATGGAAAAGGGGGTATGAAAAGGAAATGAAAGGGAAATGAGGGGAACAAAGAAATGGAATGATGTAAGACTAGTGCCTATCAATCTAAGGGCTAATGGACTTATGAAACATTGAATGAATGAAAGAACTAGTGTGTTACAATCAACTAATTTGAGGTAGGCTATAAGCTTGACAAGGATTAGTTTACCACATTCAACCTCTTGGATGAAAGAACTGATTTGATGCATTCATCACTTGAGTGTGTACTAAAGGTAAAAGGAATTAGTTTAATGCAATTTAACACAAAGTGTTTACTGAAAATAAACTATAAAATCAAGTCTTGGAGGGTTAAGGGTGCCACTCATCAATACAATGTGAAGGAGCTGCTTTATGGCTGAAATGTGCTTCCAAAAATCTGCAACTTAATTGATAGAAGAAAGGGGAACAAGTGCAGAAATAAAACAACAAATAAACAAGATGGAGAACCTCCTCACATTGCTTATTCCTAAACAAATATTGAATTCATTATTAAGCCTTCACATAACTATGACAACAAGAAAATTCTATAACATGTAAACAACAATTGAATAGCATAATATAACAATACAACAAAGTAGATCAATACCTCAATGCTTCATTAATCTTCAAAGGTTTGATACACAAGGGAAGCTCAACATTATTTCCAAGCTCCTACAATTTCATTCATTCTTCCCCTTCTTCACAATCCTCTAATTGCCAAATCCCTCTTTGAAATGGAGAGAAACTCCTCTTTAAATAGAATGAGTTAAGTCTCTCATACAATAAAACATATTATCTTTCGAGATAACTTCATGACAAGTCAATAAATTACAAAATATTGTAGTTAGATGATAGATCCATTGTTGACAATATCAAGACATGTGGACACTAGCTTCCTCAAGAGAGGTTGCCCTCATCCAAAAATAGGCATTGTATCAAAGTCAAATGCTAAAAGGGTCCACATAGAATTAGCCCTCCAAGAATGGATGCATGCAAAATATGATAAAATACTCTTCAGTCTAGGAGGATGTGCTCAACGGTCCACCTAGACGAGCTCCCAAAGTACGCACCCCAGGGTGCGTGAGATATGTAACAATAAAATATTCCTCCGAGGAGAATGCTCCATAACCAACCTCCAAAAATAGAAAAGTGGTCCACAAGAATGGATGCATGCAAAATATAATAAAATACTCTTCAATCTAGGAGGATGTGCTCAAGGGTCCTTCTAGAAGAGCTCCCAAACTACGCCCTCCAAGGTGCATGAGAGATATAACAACAAACTATTCCTCCTAGGAAAATGCTCCAAAACCAACCTCCAAAAATAGAAAGTGGTCCACAAGATGCATGCAATCAATCCACATGTGCAAATCCCGAAGCAACCACTCCATGGATGAATGTGTAAGATGAAGTAGTCAAACCCCAAAATAGGTGGACCATCTCCACGGGACAAATCCAAGGAGATAAGGGAGAATTAGGGTTTTGACCATGCCAAAACTCTAGGAAATAATAAAATATATCTCCAAAATAACAAGAAATGTCTCAAGTGTGCCCTCCAAGGATATGCTCGAAAATAGTAATAGGACCAAGTAAATACATGAAAAAGCCACACGTGTGTCCCTCCAAGTATGCCACACACCCCCTCCATAACCACATGTTGATGTATTTAGCATCGGACATGTACTTTCACATAGGCTCGGAGTCTAGCATGTGGAAGAAATCCTTGTAACCTCTCAAAACCTTAGGAGTACATTTATGTGTTAATAATTAAAGTGAATGACCTTTATGTGTTAATAATTAAAGTGAGGGATTCTTTGCTCATGTGCTTGTGTCACACACACAGTTATGGTACACAAAGAGTGAGTGAGCATTCAGGTGTGCAGGAGCAAGGGCCGATGAAAGGGTGCAAGGGGGAAGCAAGGGAAGTAGTAGCCAGCAAGATCAAAGGACTGATCTTGGGTAATAGGCTAGACTATATGTTGCATTTGTATTTCCTCAGAAGGGCCATTATCCCAAGACGGGAACCCTAATTTTATCTAATAAAATCATCACAAATTTGGTTTTCCTGTGAGGATTTTTCCAGGGGTATTTACCCGAAATCATGTGTACAGTGTGTTTGACTTTCTGATTTTTTGCTTCTACTATTTTAAAGTTCAACACTGAGTTGTGCTTTAATTCATAAATCAGCAAGTAACTTTGTGCTAGGATTTGTTGGAATTAACTATTGGGTGTTGGGTAAGAGAATTTAACACCACCTCCAATAAAATAATATATTTGTTTAGTCAAAGAGGTGAGGGCACTCTCCAATGAAAATCAAATGATGAAAAGTGTAGTTGAAATATCCATGCAATAAAGATGAGAGAGCACCTGGGAGAGGTGCACCCTAGAAAAGTGTGCTATGTAGCCTCAACCACCCACAAATAATAAAATATTCTCCAACGAAGTGTGCCCAAGGCGAATGTGCCAATAATAAAATATTACTCCATATGCCATGTCATAAAGATGTCTAACCAACCCAAAAGAGTGTGCCCTAAAGAAGTGTGCCAACCTCTCCAAGAAATAATAAAATAATGCATGTCTTGGTAATTGTGCCCAAGAAAGGGGGCACACCACTAGAAAGCCTCAACCAACTCCAACTAACACCTTAAAGTGTGAAAAGGAAGTCAACAAAGTAGGGTGCCCTAGCTATTAACCTTAATCTAGATAAAAATAGATTAATTTAACCATTGAATAGTTAAATCAACCTCAATGTGCACAAAGGTTCATGCTAAAATAAAACCATAGTCCCCCTCCAAATATCACCATGAACATATGTGCCAATGAAGGGTGCACTCTAATAAAGTGTTGTACCATGTAAATAAAAGATATTCACCCTAGCAAAACCCCACCATGTAACAACAAAACATAAATCCCAACCTAAGCTGCACCAAGGGATTATTACATCAAAATTGGACATCCAACCTTATGAAAACGTTAGATCACCATCAAACCATGTGTAGTAACCCCTTTCTAACTCAAACTTAGAAAATAACATATCAATGAGGGTACTAACATCATGAAATACATTTCCTCCTAGGTAATGTCTAGCAAATGTTACATCATAAAGTTAAATCGCCCAGGAAAATCCCAAGGCAACATGAATCGTCCCACCATAGCAACAACATAAGAGAGAGGACATAAAGAAATGCTAACCCCATCCAAGAATCAAGTGTGTTCCCCATCACACATCCAACACATGAGGACCATGTAGAACACCCCATCTTAGTGACACCAACATCATACATCAACACACCAAGTGACTAGGAATCATCAACAACATCATGAAACATCTACCTCCTAACATCATCACCCAACCCCTTGGGGTGAGCTAGAATTGTCATCCATATCCAAGATACACATATATACCAAACCACCATAATGATGTTGAGAATGTAGCAAGGAAGGTCTTCCACACATTGTAGCGTCCTAGCATGGTGGGGGACAATGAAACATTAGTCAAGTTGATTAAATTAAAGTTTTCCTTAAGTCTAACTTAGGAAAAGGATTGTTGATGTGTTATATTCTTCAGTTGACTTTATTGAGCCCCTTTTCTAAGGTTAAAGTGAAAAATAATTTAACTGATGGATGTTTTAATCTTAGCCATCCATCTTCGAGAGTGAGGGAGAGTTAATCTCAGCCCTCCAACCTTATGATAATAGGGTTTCACTTGCTCATGGAATTATAAGGTATCGATTTGACTAGGAGGGCGCATTATTCATCTGAGAGAGGGAGAACTTCATTGGAGTGAAGGGATTTGCCTAGGGTTTGTTGGAGAGAGATTGCAGGGAGACAGAGGAGGATTCTTCAAGGGATATCGACACACTTCTTCAGCTTGGCAGAGACCACTACACTCAGATCTGAGAGCTGCCATACAGGGTGATGCAGAGGCTCACGCAGAGGTCGTACATCAACGCAGAGGCTCAAGCAGAGGCAAGTATTGAGTCGTTCTGGTTATAAAGGACGTGGGGAGAGGTCGTACTTATGTTGTAGAGGTGAAATGTTGAGGGTTTACTCAGTAATTTGGCTAGGCCGAAATTCTTTGCAAGGGATCTCCATATTTCTGTTGCTAATAATAAAATTCAAAAATTTGTTGCATTGGTTTTCCCTCCAGGGTTTTTCGAAGGATTGTTTGTCCAAAATTTGTGTACATGTGATGTGATTGTTGTTTTCTTCTATTGTTAAGTTCCTGGTTATTAGTTTTATGTTATGAAAAAATTATTTGTGAAAATAACCTAGCTGTAACAAAAAATCAAAAATAGATTGTGGTTTATTTGTTGGGTTTAGAGAAAATTCACATGGTATCAAAGGAGGACTATTGAAGAAGCAATATTACAAGCAGATCTGCATCACAGAAGTTCAGATATGCATCACAGAATCATTTTCATAAATGGCCATGACCTTGAGAATGGAAGATAGGCTTGAGAGTGCTCAAAACTTTGCCACCTGGAAGGATCACTATGATCTTAGATGTCAATGATGTCCTTGATCATGTTGATGATAGGGCAGCAGCTCCCACTGATGCAACTGCATTGGTGACCTGGAAGAAGGGTTAAGCTAAAGCCAAGAGAATACTCCTTGATGGGGTAAAGGATCACATAATCCCTCACCTCACAAGGAAAAAGTCCACTAAGGAGATGTGGGTTGCCTTAAATGACCTTTACCAAAGTAAAAATGAAAAGAGGGTGATGGTGATTCGAGATAGATTGAGAAGTACCAAGATGGCTAAGGGAGAAGGTGGGGTTCACTACCTTACTCGATTAACACAGATCAGGGATGAGATAGCAGCAGTAGGTGAGAAGACTGAAGACTCTAAGCTAGTGTGTGTGGCACTGAATGGCTTTTCGAATTGATGGGATGTGTTCGTGTGTGGAGTTGTAGCTCGGGAGAAACTCCCTGATTGGCAGCAGTTATGGGATGATTTTGTGCAAGAGGAGATCAAACTTGGTTAATCGGGATCTTCATCTTCACCACAAATTGTGGATGAAAAGTCTTGGCACTTGTGAGCAAAGGCAAGGGCAAGCAAAAGAAAAAGAAGGGTGGAAAGAAGAACATTGACTTCTCAAAAGTCAAATGTTTCCAGTGTCACAAGATGGAACACGTTGCCTCACAGTGTCCAGAGAAGAAGAAAAAGAACCAACCGCGAACGACAGCCACTACAGCAGTGGAAGAGTTTGCCAAAAGCTTCGAGGAGGATTTTTGCTTCATAGCTTGTATGTCTAGCGCCGCAGTCTCAGACATGTGGTTTGTTGACACGAAGCATCTTGTCACATCACAGTGCACAAGGAGTTTTCCACTAGGCTACAGGAGGGAGGCGTCAATCTAGTTATAGAGCTCAAAGATGACAGGCGCTACAAGACGCAAAGGGTTGGCACAATTTCGTTTCAGAGGGAGTCAGGTAAACCACTCCGGTTTGCTAACGTACAATATGTTCTGGGGTTGACAAAGAACCTCATCTCGATCTCTACTCTGGAGGATAAAGAGTATGAGGTCAACGTCTGTAAGGGAAGGGTGTTTGTAAGGCCAACATGGTCAAGCGAGAAGATGGACAAGATGATTGGGGTTCGAGAAGAGAAGGTGTACAAGCTTCAGTTTCAGCCAGGGAGAGCATTGGTCAGTACAACCACAAACATGGGAGAATTGTGGCACAGGAGGATGGGGCACATAGAGTTTGGTAAGCTGGAGCACTTGAGACAGGCAGTCATAGGGTTGCCAAGTTCACAATAGAGAGACACAACCCCTGCAAGGGTTGTGCAATGGGCAAGTATGCCTGGAGACCTTTTCCACAGAGCGAGCACAGATCCAAGGGAGTATTGGATTTGATTCATTCAGACATATGTGGTCTAATGCACGTGGAGTCAGTGAGTGGCTTCAGATATTTTGTCTTGTTCATAGATGACTACTCCAGGAAGACCTGGATTTACTTCCTAAAGGCCAAGGATGAGGTCTTCAACAGGTTCCAGGAGTTCAAGGCTCTAGTAGAGAACCAAACTGGCAAAAAGATTTGGGTTTTGAGATCTGACAATAGGGGTGAGTACACCTCCAAGGATTTTGTGGATTACTGCATAACAGTGGGGATCCAGAAGGAACTCACGGTTCCTTACAATCCTCAACAGAATGGAGTGGTCGAGAGGAAGAACAGGATTGTAGTCGCAGCAACACGGGCGATCATACATGATCAGGGTTTGCCACTGTTTTTATGGGCAAAGGCTAGTCCCATTGTTGTATACATATAGAACAGGAGTCACCACACAGTTATGGGGAAGTTGACACCCGAGTAGGTATTTGCAAGTACCAAACCAGATGTCATTCATCTTCGCATCTGGGGCAACGTATGTTATTGTTGGATATAGCGAGGCTTCCAAAGCCTACAGGATCTTTGTGTCAGTATGCAGGAAGATCATAGTGTGTAAGGATGTACAGTTCGAGGAGGTCTAGAGACTTGCCAGCACAAGACGAGCAAGGACAGGACTCGGGAGTCAAGACTGAGCAAGCACAGGGTCAAAGCACAAGATCACAGAGTCAAACACAGGGTATTGGTATAGGTATAGGTGTTGAGAGGGAGATTATTGGACATGATCATCGAGAGCGAGAAGATGAGGAGGAGCAATGTGATGTAGTTCCACAGGAGCAAGATACTAGACCACGACCTAAGTGGTAAAAGTCCACAGTCATTTATTCTAGACTGGCAGGGCTTCCAGAGAGAGACTTCAGATGAAGTAAACCACCAGAGAGACTTGGGTACATGGCATTAATGACACAACTTATTGATGCAGAGCCTTCCACTTATGAGTAGGCTGCACAACATGGAGTGTTGCAAGTGGCCATGATGGAGGAGTATGCATCCACCATGAAAAATGATGTATGGGAGGTGGTGCCCAGGCTTGAAGGAAAGAAGGTGGTTGCATCCAAGTGCATCTACAAGGTCAAGCATGTAGCAAACGGAAGCATGGATAAGTATAAAGTGTGCTTCGTGGCAAAGGGGTTTTCACAACAAGAGGGAGTTGACTATGAGGAGACTTTCGCCATGGTAGTCAGATATTCATCAATCAGGACTGTTATTTCTTTCGCAGCAGAGTTGGGTTGGCGCGTTCCCTAGATGGACGTGAAGACTGCCTTCCTCAATGGAGTTGTTGAGGAGGAAGTATATGTTTAGCAACGAGAGAGGTTTGAGGTTGGTCACAAAGAGACGCATGTTTGCAGATTGAGGCGAGCCTTGTATGGGCTCAAGCAAGCACCTTGGGCTTGGTACTCGAGGATTGACAGCTACTTGAGAGAGATGGGTTTCCAACGGAGCGAGACAGACCTGAACCTGTATTTTCTTGCAGGGGAGGCACCTCTCATACTAGTGTTGTATATAGATGACCTATCTCTAATAGGGGATGAGCAGTTGATAGAAGATTATAAGAAGAATGTTGCAGCTAAGTTTGAGATGAAAGACCTTGGGTTGATGCATTACTTCCTTGGTTTGGAGGTCTGGCAACAAGACAGGCGCTTCTTCTTGGGACAGGGGAAGTATATAGTGGAGATCTTGCATAGATTCAGGATGACAGATTGTAGGCCCAAGTCCACGCCTCTAGTCACGAACTAGACGAAGATTGATGCATCAGATTCAAAGACAGTAGACCCCACAGTCTATCCTCGGTTGATTGGATCATTCATGTATGTGGTCAACACTCAGCCGGATATTAGCTTTGCAGTAAATCTTTGAGTCATTTCATTGTGGACCCTCGGAGAGTACATTGGATTGTTGTGAAGCATGTGCTTTGCTACCTTAGAGGTACAGTGGAGTACGGGTTATCGTATGAGCGTAGTGGTGGAGTGAGGTTAGCAGGCTTTACAGATGTTGACTGGGCAAGGTGTGCAAAGGACAGGAAGAGTACTTCGGGATGTTGTTTCAGCATTGGATCGGGCATCATTTCCTGGTTCAATAGGAAGCAAAAATCAATGGCATTAAGCTCTATTGAGGCAGAGTACATGGCTGCTAGCTTGGCAGCATGTGAGGCATTGTGGCCGAGGAAGCTACTCTTGGGATCTTTCGGGCAGGAGTTAGAAGCTATTGTGATTCATTGTGACAATCAAAGTTGCTTCAAGATCTTTGAGAATCCAATGTTTCATGATTGTAGCAAGCACATCAATATCAGGTATCACTTCATCGGAGATTGTGTACAGAGAGGAACCGTGAGGCTTGATTACATACAGATTGATGAGCAGATGGAAGATATTTTTACCAAGGCACTGGGCAAACAAAAGTTTGAAAAATTCAAAGATCAGATGGGATTGAGACAGAATCTCTTCCTCGCTAAGAGGGAGTGTTGAGAATGTAGCAAGGAAGGTCTTCCACACATTGCAGCGTCCTAGCATCGTGGGGGACAATGAAACATTAGTCAAGGTGATTATATTAAACGTTTCCCTAATTCTAACTTAGGAAAAGGATTGTTGATGTGTTATATTCTTTAGTTGACTTTATTGAGCACCTTTTCTAAGGTTAAAGTGAAAAATAATTTAACTGATGGATGTTTTAATCTTAGCCATCCATCTTGGAGAGTGAGGGACAGTTAATCTCATCCCTCCATCCTTATGAGATTGGGGTTTCACTTGCTCATGGAAGTATAAGGAATCGATTATACTAGGAGGGCGCATTATTCATCTGAGAGAGAGGGAGAACTGCATTGGAGTGAAGGGATTTGCCTAGGGTTTGTTGGAGAGAGATTGCAGGGAGACAAAGAAGGATTCTTCAAGGAATATTGGCACACTTCTTCAGCTTGGCAGAGACCACTACCTTCAGATCTGAGAGCCGACGTACAGAGTGACGTAGAGACTGACGCAGGGGCCATACATATACGCAGAGGCTCAAGCAGAGGAAAGTATTGAGTGGCTCTGGTTCAAGGACGTGGGGAGAGGCCGTACTTACGCTGTAGAGGTGAAAAGTTGAGGGTTTACTCAGTAAATTGGCTGGGTCGAAATTCTTTGTAAGGGATCTCTATACTTCTGCTGCTAATAATAAAATCACAAATCTACTGCATTGGTTTTCCCTATGGGGTTTTTCCAGGGAATGTTTGTCCAAAATATTTGTGTCCATGTGATGTGATTGTTGTTTTCTTCTACTGTTAAGTTCGTGGTTATTAGTTTTCTGTTGTGCAAAATTTATTTGTGAAAATAACCTAACTGTAACTAAAAATCAGAAATAGATTGTGGTTTATTTGTTGGGTTTAGATAAAATTCACAAATGAGATAATATGCTCCACATCTATCAAAAGTGCAATAGAGGGGTTGATCAGCGAGGTAAGCACATGTGAGAAGACCACCAAGCAGCAAGCATAATCATCCAGCCAAGGAGAAGTGAGACTCCCCCAAACCAAAGATCTCCAACAAATGACCCAAGGCCATGAAGAAAAGGGGCTCCATGAAGATGAATCCCCCCAAGTCAATCCAAAAGCTCCAAGGAACTGGCAACAAATCTCCACGAATGTGATGAAAATCACAATATGTAACCTCATACAATGTAAGGTGTAACAGTCACCATAGTAAGCTTACTAGATAATTTGTTGATGTTGCAGCCTTGTGAAAAAATGATTCTATGCATTGTTCAAGGCTATGTCTCCATTGCCAATACACACTCTTGCCTATTTTGATTGTTCTCTTGCATTGAAAGGGTGGCTACAGAGAGCAAAAGCAGTCCGCACCAATCAAATATCCTTTTAGTAATAACCTTCACATGCTCCTATGCAAGAACAAAAATATTTTGAATATAGAAAGACAATGTATGACTAATGTGTGTAGCTAAGGTCCCTAAAAATTGTCAAATAATGGATATAAATAGTCAAATCAAAATGCATTGTTGGAAAAGATGAAACAAGCGTAGATCCATCTTAACCTTGAATCTATTAAGCGCCAAGAGTGATCAAAAACTTGAGCTGGAAACTCAAAAGTTTTTGAACCCTCAAAGACTATTTAAAAATAGCACATGTGAAGCAACGAAGATCTCCCCTGTCTGAGTTGTAAAGCACCTCAATTCTATTGAGGCAGTTACAAGTATCTACATTAGGTCATTGGCTTATGCTACTAATGACAATTTTGTGTGTAAGGAATCATTTCATTCAACTATAGGAAGTGTATGAGAGCTTCAGTTGGGCATTCAGACAGCAAATGAAATGTGTGTAATATGGTATTACATTTCATGATATAAATGGTAGATAAAAACATAAACCATAATGTGCTTTGAGTAGAAATACAAATCCAAAATTGCCTAATTACTATTGTGAAGGAGAGAAAAATCAACCCAAGGGTTTGCTAAGTACTTTAATGTGCCAATTACTTGATGCAGAGTAAAAAAGTAAAGAATAATTATGTAAAAAATTAAGAATTGAAAAAAAGAGTGCAAAAGAGTATATATTACGGTTTACCTGACACACAAAGAATCTCCCACTGCTACTCCCAGAGTTTTGACTTAATTGAAAACAAAAGTCAATGAAGACAGCAAGAATAAACATGAACTAAGTTATAACACATTCATCTCACCCTCCTAGAGTCCTAGTAGATCAACCCATCATTTTCTCTCATATAACCTAGAAAACTCCTTTATAAAACCAAATTTATCTAGATCCACAAAATAGAATTTACCAGCCCCTCACTGTGAAGCGGAAACAATGAAGAAAGAAAAATAAAATAATGAGCATAGCTATCATCAATTAAATCGGGCTAACTTCAAAAGATCATTTTATCCAGTTTTTGGCAACTCTGAATCATCATACTGTGCAAAGAAACCTAGGATCATATACTTAAGTATGCAAAGTGCTTCACCATGGTCCATTTTCAATAAATTTCACATCAGGTTACATACCCTGAGAAGGTTCATCAGGATTCGCAAATTTTCTTTTGAGCTCACGTAACGCATCATGACTGCAACATTTGAGCGATCCAGTAAAACGTCTCCAAGTAGCTGCATGGGGAAAGATACAGTGCAATTACAGTCTAAGAATACTTATTAAATTCAATGAGGTTACAACAATTGAAATGTTATGGATAAGCATTCAATTACAAACTAGGAGAATCATGATTATTCCATTGTGTAGTACTCTTTGTTTATCATTTGTTGAATCACTGAGAGTGTTGAGGAAATGAAACAAGAATGATATATCTTCCAGGATATCATATCCATGGGCATGGTGTAAAAATATAGGACCCTTTGAAAGAAAGAAGAAATTATAACAAAGACAGAATGCTAACTTTATCTCACAAATCAAAGTATAAAGAAATGGCCCTGTCAATTGAGCTTAGCTCGAGTGGTTGGGAGGAATGATTGTTGTTCTCCCCACCCAGGTTCAATTCTCAGAAGTGACATGTTGGGCTCCTAAGAGTATATTGTTGTCATGGCTTTGAGCCCTATTGTCGACTGGCCTTGTGCCCTGAAGATTCTAGGATTTACCCTGGGTATCATCCTCGAAATGAGGGAAAGTGCTTGAGGGTTTTCCCGGGCAGTGTAACCTGGAAAAAAAAGAAATGGCCCTGTCAACTTAGTCAACAGATCGTGTCAATCAACAAGAGCATGGCTCCACTTCTGACACTCCCCTTGGCCATTTATAAGGAACTCCAGTTTTCTTTGGGGCTTATCCTACTTAGTCCATCTATATATTCTTATTCAATAGAAACGGGAAGATCATTCTTCAGAAGAGATGCACCCATGTATGTACACCAAGGGAAGAGAGATGAGTCATTGTGAAAGMTTTTTTGGGGATAAATGCATTGTAGTTTGATCAATAATGATTCTTAGGGATGGGAAGTTCAAGATGAAAGGACAAGGGAAAGGCACTTTTAGGATAACCTAMCTTCACAGCTTCCAGCTGCAATCCCCAACAAAATATAAAACGATTGTGGTCATATATTCAATAAAATGAAGTTAGTCAAGGAAGAGATACTTCCATACTATGGTCCTTCAAGATCAAATAATCACTTTGCTCCGTGACTTCAGTCAAAAGCTTGGCAACTCCACTTTTACTGATGAATTATATCTCCCTTTCCTCACTAGATTTACAAAGACATTAGTATAAAACCTAAGAGAGTTTTTTTACCCTGGAGAAACACCAATTGAAAAGAATATCTCTGAAAACAAAAATATGCATCTCCTTTCATTAAGTGATAGATCCTACAGGTCCAAATAGTGAGTCCAACTAAGACTGAATTCTGACTCATTAATGATCAAATAAAATGATTTTCAATGGAGATTCAAAAGGAAAACCAAGCGAGGCCAGAAGGACCATAAAGTAAATGTAATTTTAATCTATGGCATTGTTTTAAGCCAAGCCTCTAATAATAAGGTACAATTAAAACTTTAATAACGGAACTGAAACTTCACCTAATCATGGACTCATGGGGATAAAGCAAATTGAAAATAGGAGTTTCAATATGGTTGTCAACATTGTGAAAGGGTAGTGGAGAAATGAAAACTGGAAACATAAAGATTTGCTGGAAGAAGAAAGAGAGCTCATTATCTGGTTCAAGAAGGTGGGAAGTACGGCATGTAATTCAAAACATGAACAAGCTTACACATGAAAAGGAAAATGAGAGTGGTTTGCCCTGGTCAGTGAAAGCAGGTAACTAACATAGCCCCCACCAGGGTTCAAGTCCTGCCAGCAATATGCTTGTGCTTGTGCTAGTGCCTGTGGATGTATGCCAGAGCATGCAATAAATGGTTGGGGTCAGGTGCAACTCCTGGGTGCCTTTGAAAGAATATATACCCCCCCCACTCATGGCTGCTTAGCCAAAGGGTGACCTGTTAGACACTCAATTCGTGATAGTAAGAAGCTTAGTAGAAAAAATGGCAAATGAGAGAGTGCTCTTAACATCTATCTAACCAAACAAAGCTATAAATTTCAATGACAGAATGAGAGAAAGAAAAAACTCGTGAAATAAAGAGATTAGAAGGGTGACTATATCACAAGACCAAGTTTGATTAAAGATATGATACATCATTCTCAGTTAAGAGCAAAATGCTTGACAGGCAAGTAAACTATTTCTGGTGTTTAAGACTTCTAAGTTCTAACACTAATTTATATTAAGGTTATTAACACTCTGGTTGAACAGGAACAATTTTGTAGCCACCCAGGTATTTATGGCACATATCTTAGCTCTTAAAAAAGAAAAAATTAGTTTGTTTATATGTATGAAACCAAGGAACGCAGTTAGAAAGTCAAATTATAGAAAGATATTAACTGCCACTTGCTGAAAACAAGCATCAAAGATTTCCCTAATAAAGCAAGAAACAGTTTAATTTCACATTTAAAGTTAGAGAAAAAGTTTCATAATTTGTAGAACACAAGCTTGCAATTGTAAAATCTAGTTTTATGTCATATTTTCTTAATATTCTCTCGAAAGTGTCAATGAGGACGTAGTGAGGATGGTGGCATGTTAGGCCAAGGTTCAATTCTCCAAAGGCATGTTTCTAGTGGTTGGACCCAGGTGCAAGTCTTCGCCGTTCAGTAGCTTTGACAGAATAGTACCCCCTGTCATGGCAACTTAGCCAAACGTGAGTTTTGTCTTGTTCAAGAATGTCAGATCCATATCTCATAGGCCAGCTACAGGATACATTGTGATTCACTCTTTGACAAGCTGGACACACTTGCCAGAGCAAGCCAATTGTAAGGAAGCATTCTCCAACAAAAAACAATTAAAAACAAATCACTTAGAAGCATCACTTCTTGAAAAAGGCATCAGAGATTCCCCTAATGCAAGGGCTCAACTAAAAAATGTGCATTTCAGACCTCCACAGCTTGGCGCCTTTCGAGGAACTCAATCTTGCAATTTTTCATTTCATTTTTTAGTATTTACCATATTTCTTATTAGTCTCTTGGGAGTACCACTACTTGAAACAAATATCAAAGACTCCCTTAATAAAGCAAGAACTCAACTATTGATGAAATCCAGAAAACAAATGTATGTTCCATACCTTCACAGCTTGCCGCCTGGTAATGTAATTTGGAGACTCTAATAGATCCTTGTTGTATTCCGCAAAAAACTATACAAAACCGTAACCATATTAGAAAATAACACAGGCATGTGAGTTTCATTTGCTAGTTAATTCATCTTTACAAATGGAAGATCACCTACACAAAAAAAGCAGCTCAAAGTCGCAATATGTTTGAATCATCTAAACTATGTACATGCACTGCGGAAAATTTGGTAGCCAATAGCACAGTACTATTTTCAAATAGCATTTCATTCCATAAAAGTGAGAATCATCGGAATATATTAAATGCACACAGAAAGAAGTTCAGGGCAGATTAAAAAAAGTAAGCCCAGGTATTGAAGCATACCCAATCATAATTCCTGTTTAGAAAATCAGCTACAGTTGACTTATGTCTTGTCAAAAGTTCCTGGGGAAAACAATATCGAAAGTAAGACCATCATATATGTTTAGACAAAATACAATCATATAAAAAGTAGTTATAGTTACCAAAAGTAAAAAATATGTTTCCATATTCAGCTCACATCACTACTAAAAAGCAGTGTAGAAAAGATCGCCAAGAAAACTATGATTTTCCAATTTATTTCCCTTCAGATTTTTTTCTGATCATCCCCCCTGCTTGCTGCTATTTTGCTAAGTCATTCAGAATTTTCCTGAGATTTTCCAATTTTCCAATTTGTTGACCTCTGCCAAGTTATTCCCAAGTCCAACTTTTTCAACATTGCTACCAAGACTTCTACGAATTGAAGAACAAAGAGGTATAGCAAGGGCAACAGATATCAGAAAGAAAAATTTTAAGCTTTGATAAAAGAAAGAAATGCACATAGCTATAAGAGTTGGAGGAGAAAACAATGAACCCTAATGTACATTAATATGCATAGAAATTGTTGAGATTTGGGTACCTTGGAAAGTGGTCCCCTTGTGGTCGTGGGTCTCTAACCACAAGAGGGAAATATTTTACCCATAGTGCCTTATACTTAATGTCTAATTTCACTTTGACATTTTCCTAAGTCAAAAGGGTGAAATTTGTCAGTTGAGTCAAAAGTGACTATTAATTCACTTTGTGGGTGAATTTTGTGGGTGAATTGGGGGACATAAAGTGAACTATGGAAACTTAACCCAAAGTGGGTTTTGAGTTGAGATTCTTTTTGAGAGATCTCAACCATTGATTAGGGATGGCTTGGGATGATCCTAGCCATCCACTTTTTAGGTTTCCTTACGATTCCTTAAGAAGGGCGCATAGGGCATTTGGAGGCTTATACACTTGTATGTTTCACCAAGAGAGTTTGGAGAAGGGCAAGAGGATGGGAATGGAAGCATTGAGAGAGGGAAACTTGAGCGATGGAGGGCTCATGGAGGCTTATGCCCTTATTATTTATCGGTGTTGGTTATTGCTTCGAGGAGGGCACACCACTAGCAGGCACTAGAAGGACTTGTGCTATCTTAGATCCGGTTGGCTCATGTTGGAGGAGACACACAACAGGTTGTTTGTGTGGAAGGGATTCTTCATTGGACCAAGGAGGAAGGAGGGTGCATCACTTCAGTGGATAGAGCAACAAGAGAAGAGAGCGCACTAAGCTTGGGCGCATTTCTCTTCTTGGAACTCCAAAGCTTCTCGTGAGGAGTTGCTATTGTATCAGGTTCCATTGTATTAGCTTACTTGTTGTATTCACTACTTGAGATCATCATTATATATACTTTTATTCCAAACTGGTTTTCCCAAGGGGGTTTTATCCAAGGTCATGTTGACCAAAAATACTTGTGTTTATTTCATGCATGCTTAGAGCATAGATCAGTTTGTTATAGTTGTAAAGATTGAGAGGAGTGTTATTTGTTTTGAGTATATTGCATCTGCTAACATTGGCTTACGAAAACAATTGCAAGGGCACCTCAAAAGAGCACTTAACCAATAAAAATTGTGAGCCAAAAGTACTTAACTGTTTGCTGTCCTAAAACAGCAGCAAAGGACAGTCTTGAAGATAAAACTTACAGCCAAAATCAGGTCAAAGACAGACTTGTTTTGGCAGCCTCATATTTCCTTAGATTTCTTCATGGTATCAGAGCCCTTGGTGGCAAGGACTTGCTGATTTTTGGGAGCATACAGTTGGCAGTTTTGGGACAACTTGTTAGCATATTTTTGGACAGCTTGTTGGCAGAGTTAGTCGACAGCTTTTGGGCAGATTTGTTGGACAGCCTATAGGACTGTTTTGGACTTGTGTTTTCAGCCTCTTTTCAAACCTATTTGGATAGGAGTGAGGCTGATTTGGACAGCCTCTTATCACACCTGTGTGGACAGGAGTGAGGCTGATTTGGACAAGCTCTTTTCACACCTGTTTTGTCAAGAGTGAGGTTGTAGTTGGACTACCTTCTTTCACACCTGTGTTGACAGGAGTGAAGCAGTACTCTTGTGCAGTTTTAGCATCAGTGTGAGCTTTAGTGGATAGACATGTCGGTGTCCCAAATGCAGGCAGAGGATAGGCTAGACGGAGCTAGCAATTGGTCCCCTTGGAAGACCAGGATCACTTTTGTCTTGGAGGATCTTGAACTATGGGATATAGTTCAAGCTCCCGTGGTGATTCCTCCTGCACCTACTCCTTCACCATTGTTGGATGCAGATTTCAGGAAGAAAAACACCAAGGCAAAGAGGACTATTTGTGATGCGGTGAGGGACCACATCATACATCATCTAACTGGTCCCAACCAGAACCAGAAGATGGTTCTGCAGAACAAGCTCAGAAGCATTCAGATGCTCGATTCTGAAATGGTCACATCATACCTAGGCAGATTTACACAAATTTGAGACGAGTTGGACGCAGTCGGGGAGATTTTGGATCCTGACTTCTTGGTGAGGACAGCTTTGAACAGCTTTTCCAAACCTTGGGGTTCATTTGTACGAGGCATTGTAGCTCAGAAGGTGATGCCTACCTTGGAGAGACTTTGGGACGACTTTGTACAGGAGGAGCTGAGATGCAACTCAGGATCTTCAGGACTAAGAATCTCTTCTGGTTGACAATACTTATACAATCAAGTTGGCTAAGAATCTCAGATTCCATGATTGTACAAAGCACATCAACACAAAGTACCATCTGATTCGATATCATGTAGAGGCCAAGACTATTCACTTGAGACATTGTTCCACAAATGAGCAAATTACAGAGATGTTCACCAAAGCACTTGGAAGGAAAAATTTTGGAAAGTTCAAAATGATGCTTGGACTCACAAACACCCCTTCGGATTAAAAGGGGGGAATGTTAGATACCTAACCATTAGGGATTGAGATACTTTGTAAATATCATTGTAAATATTGTTTAAGAAAAATATGAAAAGTCGTAGGTGAATAGGAAGAGTCATTCGGACCTCTTGGAAGATGAAACCAAAGGTCACTTCCTCTTGTATATATGCATGATGTGAGTTAATGAAATGAATCAAATGTGGACTTATGTATTCCTCTGTCCATACCTGTCCTGACTCCTGACAGGAGCAAATAGTGAGCCCCAAATTTAAATGTTTTACAAACACACTTTTGTATTATATTATCATATTATGTTAAGTGAACTTTAACATTAGAGTTAGTGAAATGACATATGACCAAAATGTAACAAACAAAGTATTCGGTGGTTAAAAAGCAATAATGGCTCTATAGAACTATTAATAATGTATGCCAGAGACAATGTATTTGAGAGTGGTATGTGTGTTTATGTTCACAAAAAGCCAGCCTTGGGCTAGCCCTGTGATGTACATTTGTTGCAGCATTAATATAAGAATTTATTAGTCTACCCACCCTCGTGTTTATCTTGAGTGCATGTGTACTCTTATAAGACCAACAGTAAGCAGAAATAACATCCAGAATAGAAGCCTGTTATTATCTAGATAACGAGCTTTGATTTTCATTACTGTAATTTAAAACAAATAATAGCGACAACAACGGCTCTCTAGAGCTATTAATAATGTATCCCAGAGATGATGCATTTGAGAGAGTAGTCTGTGCGTTTATGTTCACAGAAAGCCTGCCTTGGGCTAGCCCTGTGATATACATTTGGTGCAGCATTAATATTAGCATTTATAAGTCTACCCACCCTTGTGTTTATAACTTCATCTTGTGTATGTGTGCTCTTATAAGACCAACAATAATCCTGCTATTGTCTAGATAATGAGCTTTGATTTTCATGACAGTAATTCCAACCAAATAGTAAATACCAACTCTATTCTTGAAAAATTGCAGTACGTGTAAAACATCAAGCCAATTCATATAGAGAGGAAGGAAAGCTAACTAGATCAGCTAACAGTAGAGTGGAGGCTTTCACAGCTGGACTATCATAGTTTATGGTTTAAACTGCACAGTTCAGCCCAAAAACTATGACAAGTTCAGTCAAATAAACTAAAGCAGTCAGTTCTCTGTGATGATTTTACTTAAAAGTTCACTAAGCAGTGCACTTTCAACTGTTTTCCTTTACATGTAGTCAGCTAACTTTCAAAAATAATCCTCTCATTGCACCCACTTGAGTTTCAAACAATGAAATGCCTAATAGTTAAGAACATGTATTTCCCCCATGGAGGTCACAGGTTCAAATCCAGAGGGGAGCAGGGTATGTATACCTCCCACAAACAAGGGGTCTCATACACCAATTTGGTGTCTGACTTGGCCGTGACCTTAAAAATAGATTATTATTATTATTATTATTATTAATTATGGGAGATGTTGAAAATGGACCTGGCGATGCAAGATCATGTTTTCAAATTACAGCAAAAACCCACATGTAAGCTACATTGGAAAAGACCACTGATGAATAATGAAAGTTCTAGTCATGAAGAAATCATTTGAACTAGGAAAAGGTGGCCTCGCTATCAATGACTACAAAGAAGTACTCAGCAAAAAGAATGACCTTTGAACCTTAAAATGTTCTGTAAACACAAAATGAACAACCCAAAGAGTCCTTTTAGCAAGCACAAAATAAACTATGTTTTTTCTAAAGTTTATTCAAATTGAATATTGATAAAGCAGCAAAAGAAATTGTCCTCGGCATATGATAGTAAACCTTAAAGGTGGCTGCAGCATCTGAAGCAATTTCGAAATTCGGGAGCTGTATATAACCAAAGAATTTCTTCATATTGCCGGACTCCAAAACATACCTGGTAAAAAAACAGCAAAATTCAGGTTGGGCAAAGCTTCCTAAGTGACATAACACTCAACATTTGGATAGAATAAAAACACTTTGAAATTAAATAAACATTTGGATCTCAGCAAATAAATCCAATTTCCTTAAACAATGAAGAAAAGAGTTCAACATCTCAGCAAATTTACTAAACCATTGTTTGTTTCAGATATACAATAGCCAGTCTGGTGGTGAAAATTGATTTGGAAGTTTAAAGCTCCCAAAAGTACTCATATTTTCATATCGTTCACAATAATGAATAAGGCTTTGACATGGGAAGTTTTACAGAAAAGGAGCAAAAAAGGTACAGGGATTTGTATGCTGTGCAGGAAGGAAGAGAAAACTATCACTCGCTTGCAACTTAAGATCTCATTATGGAGTGAGGCAGAGCAGGTTACAGGTGTTAAAAATGTATGGGCAAATGATTCTGTGGAAGATAGTTTGAAAGCGTTGTGTAACAAAAAATAGTTAAAAGTGTATAGAGATTCACTTGCTTAATTATACGGGCTATCTGGCTAGCCAAAAATTCCCAAATCTTTGAATAAAAACATGTTCCTACCTTTCAATGTTTCTCTCAGATTAGATCTCTGGTTTCAAGTTGGAGAATGCCTGTTAAGCAAGAGGTTCCTAGACAGTTAGGTGATCTGGAAATAGATACGTCCCAGGCCTGGGGTTTTTCTGATGGCGGCAGACAATGCCCACTAGAGTTTAGCAGTGCTTGGGGAGTTTTGTGCATATCAGATTTGCATTGTATCAAGTTTAAAGGTGGCTTGGGGGAAGGATCAAACAATTTTGCTGAATTCATGGCTTTGAAATTTCTTCTTAAATGTGCCCTGGTGAAAGATGTCAAAAGCATCCAGATATTTGGGGATTCCAACCTAGTCATTAACTGGATGAAAGGCACCTCGCAGTTGAATAACATCTTGCTCAGGCCTACTGGGGACAAGCTGAAAGAAGTTGCTAATCCCTTTGAACAAATTTCTTTTGCTCGTATTTTCCAGGAATTGAATGAGGAAGCGGATGCATTATCAAAAGCAGGTCACAGATAGCTGAAGGATTCATGTCACTGGAGGAGATCAGAGATGGAATTTCTGTCTCTTGTACAATTAGACTCTGAGATCTGTTTCTGTATTTCTGTGCTCTCAAGACGAAGGGCTTTGTATATCTGTTTAGGGCAATTTAGCTGATATGAGTTATTAGGAGGCAGAAATAATGTTTTGTTATTTTTGCAAATTTGGAACCTTTATGATTTAGCTGTAAGATTGTATATATGGACTAAGTCAAGGACTGTTGAAGAGTTTTTTTTATGGGTCCTTTTAGGAGTTGAAAGATGAAACTTTTTTATGAGACTAGTTTACTATGTCCATGAAGTTTGCAAAGTGCTATACGCACCTGAAAAATTAATTTCCATTCTCTATAAATAGAAATAGTAATTTTTTCTTTGGAATATATATATATATATATATATATATATATTCTTTGACTATTGCAGTCAATCATGTAGTTGAATGTTCAAGGTAGTGATGAATTAACCAGTATTTCATATATGAAATTCAAATTGGAAAAGGTTCTTGTTTCTTATGGATTCGAAAAGTTTCAGGTTGCACATACATATTGACCAAAGTCGAACCATCATACCAATTAGAGGAAGGATGTTAAACAGACAACCCACTCTTCCATTAACAAAGGCCTCTATCTTTCTCACTTGTCAGGAAAAAGGAATTTATCTTCGGCAGTAAGGAAACAAAAATAATAGTAGTATACTGCAAACAATGTTGCCAAAGCGCACAGCGGAGATGGAGCGTTTTAGGGAGTGGGAGCGTAATTTTCCAAAAATCCTCAGGAGCATCTGTTATATATATATATATATATATATATATATATATATATATATATATATATATATATATATATATATTCAAAAAAAACATGCCATCAAAAAATTAGTTGCAGACTATATGAAAACATGCATATTTGTACATAAAATAAAGAGAAATGGCATCCATGATTCCATAGTACATGAATGATTAATCATTCTAGCATCAACCATCTAGATTCTAGAAATTACAAACTTATAAACAAACATATTTTTTAAGCCATATAATAGAAAGTAAACCATTAACTTATGGAATGAAATCAGTTATCCAGCAACTGTCAACAATAACACGAGTCATGAACAAATAGTTATGTTTAAAAAATAGGCCATTTGCACTAAAGTATGAAGACCGAAAGGTCCAAAACAATAAAGTTTAAACTGAGCTAGTTGCTAAATACTACGTAGTATGAATCTATCCTCTATGACATATAGTGACCACTGAGAAACGAATATTCCTTCCTCCCAACACCACAACTGCTGCGTGGACCTCTACTTGGTGGTAGTTGAGCCTAAGAAGGACAAAATTGTGTAGAAGCAGATGTAGGTGGTCGCAGTAGAACTGAAGATGATTCCCCTAGTGTTCTAGATGGAGTCTTGGACATGGGGACCATGGCAATAGATGGGGGTGGCATCTCAACACGATCATCAGCGTCCAAAAGAGCATTCTCCAATTTCTCTAAAATCAATACTCCATCCTCCAAATTATATTCCTCTGGATTGTTGTCTTAACTCTTCAAGTTTTTATCCGTCTTTGCCTCCTCACAGTAATTGGACAACAATCACAAGTTGTAATGAACATAAGCCAAGCTCTCTGACAGGTTTACATTCAACATGTTTCTTTTGATGCTAAGGATGAAATTGTAGGTGCTCCAACACCTCTCTGCGAAAGAAATGTTCACCACCTATGAATGCACCCGTGTTGCCAAACGTTGCAGCTGCGGGGTGGCACCGCCATGCATGCTCCACCACTCAAGAGAAGTCAAATTCCCTCCATCTCTAATTGCATGATTGGTCCCAAAGGCACCATTGTTGAGGATGTAGTAGCTCAATTGTTTCTGTATGGTGTCACACTCCTCATCCGAGACCAATTTGTCCAATGCTTTCATATAAGCAGCTTGAACCTCTAGATCTTGTCTAGAATTTGGTGTGGTTTTTTCTTGGACCCACCACCAAGTGCTAGTGTTGAAAGCCATGATACATGATAGTATTTAGGTGTAAGCACATATGCTAATGCATGTAGTGGAATGTTTAGCGTTTCCCACCGTTTTTCTACCTCTACATGAATATGTCTAGGCTAAACAATGTCTTTAATCTGCCCTAGCATGCTATCCATTTGCTCATGCACCTCCCTAATGATTGGTCTATCTGAATCTACAAACTTGATCATGTGATAAATTGGCTTGGTGAATTGCAAAACACACTAAACCTGTGACCAAAAATGATTGTCAATAACAGTCTCCTTCACTGCATTAGCACCATCTCTATCAATGCTCAATTCATCACATGCATCACTCATCACCATAGCACCCAAAGCCTATCTCACCTTCGATAGGCACCTAAAGGTGAGGAAATAGCTAGAAAATCTAGTGTTTGCAATCTTAAGTAGTTGTAACCTAGAGTGAGTGTTATAGAAATAATTGACCCTTACAGTTTGTTGCATTATCAGTGATTACTTGAATCACATTAGAAGGACCAACATCATTAATGGTTTTCAATAAGAGCTCTGAAATGTTTTGAAAAGATGCAATGATTGAGGAAGAGTCATGCACTGCAAGAAACACTGCACCGGTAGCAAAACACCAAGAATATTGATCAAATGTTGGTTTCTAACATTTGTCCAACCATCGGATACAATGGATACCCCAAAGTCTATCCAATCATTTGTAAACCGTGTTAGAGCTCTTTGAATTTTTGCTCTTTCCCTATCTAGTAACATAGTTCTAGCTTTCTCATAGCTAGGACTCTTGTATCCTTTGGGGGCTTCGTTAATGCTCTTAACAAGATCATGCTAATAGGGGGAGCGAAGTGTTCGTTTATGTAGCTCAGAAGGTGTCTCATTTAAGCCTATGTGTCCTAGGCTAGCTGATGGACACATTAAACTACCCTAATCACCTTATTTATCTTAAGCCGAAGTCTAACTTAGGAAGTTCAGTAATTTTTGTTTTGAGTGGATTGTGGGGCGCATGGCCTTAGTGTTGTGTGGGGTCCAGCCAAGGGGGGCACACCTCCTTGGAGCCTTGGAGGCTGAAATGGGCACACAATTCAAGGCAGAAAGGTGGTTGATGAGAAGATAAAGAGAGGGATTGAGGGTGAGGGACAGACACATTCTTATTTGTGAGATTGAGCAAGTGAGCAAGAGAAAGAGGGTGATCTTCTGGCTAAGAGAGAAGGGCAACCTGGCTGAGGAAGAGGGCAGCAAGAGTGCAGGTCGTACAGCAGGCCATACCTACAACAGAGAAGAGGTCGAGTTTGTGGTCATATAGCAACTCAAGAGGAGGCCTTACATGAGGCCAAACAACTACAGAAATAGGGCCCATTTCTTAGGGCATTTTCAGCAGGTCGTACAGGCCAGATTTGTTGGACAAGACAGGTCAGACAATTGGGTCGTACAACACAAATCAATTCGGTCGTACAGTCAAGAAGTTGGCAGAAATTCTGGAAGAAAAATTTTGAGTGTTTTTGTTGCTATAATAGTTATTCCTCTAAAGCCAATAAAAGCCCCTCTTTTCTAGTTTTCCCCACACTAGGGTTTCCAGGGTATTTCTGGTGTCCTTGTCTATTTATGTGCTTGGTTTTCTGAGCATGCTTCTGTAGTTTATTTAGTTAATTAACTTAGCTGTAAATTAAATACATAATTTTTAGAAATTGTAACAACAGTTAATTAGTTTTTGGGCAACTAATTATTGATATTAATTTTTGTTGCTGAGTTATAGGAAATTAACATGGTATCAGAGCTCAACCTTTGAATAGAGAAAGAGCCAAGTTATTTGTTGTGCAGACCAGGGTGTGAATCAACAAGGGGACGTGTTACCAAAAAGTCTGTGGGTCAGAGAAACTGACTTAAATGGTTGGCTTGAGGGCTGGAGGGCGCCATAAACTTCAGTCCTTGGAGAAAACGGATTGGGTTATTGCTGGAGGAAAAGGGGTTGTGGGAGATTGTTGAAGGTTTGGAAGTACTTCCAAAGTTCCAGCTGACCCAGCACAGCAACCAAAGTTTCTCAAGAAAGATGTGAAGGCATGGGGATTAATTGTTGATGGAGTGAAAGACCACATCAATCCTCATCTGTTTGGTAAGAAGACAACGAAGGATATGTGGGAGGCCCTAGTGAAATTGTACTAGTCTGATAACCATAGCAAGAAGATGTTGCTCAAGGAGAAACTCAAAATCTTGAAGATGGCCAAGGGAGAGTCGGTGGTCACTTATCTCTCCAAGTTCACTCATATTAAAGATGAACTTGCAACTACTGGAGAAATCGTGGATGAGACTGAGTTAGTGAGGACAACCTTGAATGGCTTCACCAAGCAGTGGGATGTATTTGTTTGTGGTGTTGTAGCTCGGGAGAAACTCCCTAATTGGGAGAGGTTATGGGATGACTTCACCCAGGAGGAGTTGTGTATTGATTCCTCACAAGCTAACCAACCAAAGAGTGAAGAGGAGGAGAACGTTGCTCTTCATGCGAAGAAGGGCAATGGAGGAGGTTACAGGGACATGAGCAAAGTGAAACGCTTTGCATGTCATAAGACTAGCCACTTTGCCAACCAAAGTCCCAACAAGATGAAGAAGAAGAAGGCACAGGTAGCAGCCTCAGCACATACTGAGATAGATGGGTTTGTGGAGAAATTCAAGGAGGAATTTTCTCTGGTCTCTTTTTTTTCGAGCAACAGTGTTGCAGAGTTGGAGGACATTGGGGCATGGATCGTGCACAATGGATCATCTCACCATATGACGGGAATGAGGTCGATGTTCCTTAGTGTTTTAGAGACAGGTTCATACTTCTTTGTGAGTGGAGCTAGCACTGCATACAGTGAAGGGGGTTGGATGTGTCAGATTACAGCTAGAATCAGGTGGTTCTCTGGAGGTGGTCGAGGTGTTGTTTTTTCCAAAGCTGAAGGTTTGCTCTCAGTATCATCTCTGGAGGATATGGGGTATGCAGTGATGTTCAAGGATGGACAAGTACTCATACGTTCAGAGCGAACAAATACCCAGGATGCAACAGTGAGGCTTGGCATCAGGGAGGGTATGATGTACAAGGTGTTGGGACAGCATGTAATGGGGTCCAAGGGGATCTTGGATCGTAGATCAATGTCATAAACTAAGTCTAGTGGACGAGTGGTTTCATCCAAGACTGCCAAGTCTGTCAACCGGTATGACATGACATTGATGGATGAGCAAAGCAAGATATCAGATCATTGTGCTGCAGAGGTAGCAGGAGGGTCTTTCGGTTCAGAGAGAGCAACTACAGCATCATCAGATTTGATGGGGTCAAAGAGGGAGTGTTAGTTTATGTAGCTCAAAAGGTGTCTCAGCTAAGCCTGTGTCCTAGGCTAGCTAATGGACACATTAAACTACCCAAATCACCTTATTTATCTTACCCTAAGTCTAACTTAGGAAGTTCAGTAAATTTCTGTTTTGGGTGAATTGTGGGGGCCAGGCTAGTGAGGCACATGGCCTAGTGCTTTGAGGGGTCCAGCCAAGGGGGGCACACCTCCTTGTAGCCTTGGAGGCTGAAATGGGCACACAATTCAAGGCAGAAAGGTGGTTGATGGGAAAATAAAGAGAGGGGTTGAAGGTGAGGGACACACATTCTCATTGGTGAGATTGAGCAAGTGAGAAAGAGAAAGAGGGCGTTGGCTAAAGAAGAGAGTGATCTTCTGGCTGAGAGAGAAGGGCGACCTGGGCTGAGGAAGAGGGCAGCACAGCAGCAAGAGTGCAGGCCGTACCTACATCAAAGAAAGAAGAAGCCGAGTTTGTAGCTGTACAGAAGCTCAAGAGGAGGTTGTACCTGAGGTTGTACCTGAGCAACAAAAATAGGGCTGATTTATAAGGGCCGTTCTGAGCATTTTCAGTAGGCCGTACAAGCCAGATTTGTTGGGCAAGACAGGCCGTACAGCTGGGCCATACAGCACAAATCAGCTGAGCCGTACAGTCAAGAAGTTTGCAGAAATTCTGTAAGAAAAATTCTGAGTGTTTTTTGCTGCTGTAATACTTATTCCTCTGAAGCCAATAAAGCCCCTCTTAGCTGGTTTTCCCCACGCTGGGGTTTACAGGGTATTTCTAGTGTCCTTGTCTATTTATGTGCTTGGTTTTCTGAGTATGCTTCTGCTGTTTATTTAGTTAATTAACTCAGCTGTAAATTAAATACATAATTTTCAGAAGTTGTAACAGCAGTTAATTCATTTCTGGGCAAGCAAAGTTATTGGTATTAATTTATGTTGCTGAGTTATAGGAAATTAACACGAAGCACATTGAATGGGATACCACAAGCATAGAGAAATCGCACCACTTTTGCATCAACCTCATCCCTACCTCCAATATCCAGGAAATCTGCTATTGTTCTTTTAGATCCAGAGGTTCCAGATCCACGAGGAGATGGAGATGGAGATGTGTGGCCACCAAATTTAGATGATGCATCAGATTGAAGCTTTTGTTTCTTGCCATGCTTTCTCTGTGCAGCTTCCTCTATCTTTATGTATTTTTGTCTCTCTTCCATGGATATCTTAGGGCAAATTGAGATCCCAATGACCCCCTTATTGTCATCACTCTCCATTACAACACAAAGATGCCTCCTCACACAGGTATATGAACAGGTATAAGGTTTTCCTTGATGACAATCATGATAACATAAAAATTTAGTGGTTCCGCAACCTCTCCCCCCCCCTCAAGTTTTGTCACAAATTTCCACAAGGGTGTCAATGAAGCTTTGCCACCTTCATTGCCCTCTTCATCCTCTTCAAACCCTTCACCATCTTCATATTGTGGGTCATCATGAGTATGACCACTATCCTCTTCTTCCCTTTCATACCTAGTCCCCACCAAGACCATGAGAACCACAAAAGGAATGATAAACCAAAAGAAGCCCATTTTCCTCAAGTTTGAGATGAACAAACTGCAATAAAATGAGAGAGAAGGAATGGGAAAGAGTAGGAGAAGAGGAAAAAACCATAAACAAAAAACCCAAGGAAAGGAGCTCGGAGCAGGGGGGGGTGCTCCCGGTAACACTGACTGCAAACGCATAATATAAAAACAACTGAAAATATGAAGATCTCTCAGACCTGACGCAGTCTTACAGGAAAGAAAATCATTGTTTTTACAAGTTTTTTGGTCTTATAACATATTGACATATTTAACAAAGCAGATTAAGTCAGGCTCAAGAATTGCTGGATATGAACATTATAGATGCTGACTTCAAAGTTCAGACGGAAGAATGAGATGAACCCTGAGAAGAACAAAACTATCATGACTTGGCATGCACTAGCCAAAGTGTATGCAACAACCCTTGAAAAATAAAACAAACAGTAGAACTTCAAGCCTGAAATCGAGAAGGGATTTTTGAAGTTTTTTTCATCTGTACACATTTATCATGTTTTATACTCTCTTGGATAGATTATTGCTGGAGGTTTATAATGTTTTCAATCTCTCAGATTTGTACTTTGTAAAGGCTGGCACACTCACTGCAGGTTATGGTTGGTTTATCAACTATCAGAGATCCACGAACAAATACTTGGGCACATAGGTAAGTTAAACAGCTCTGTCAATTGGGTCTAGCTTGGGTGGTTAGGAGGAGATCCACCCAGGTTCAAATCCCGCTTGTGACGTTTGCATTTTGAGTACCGATTGGAGCAAGATACCAGCAATCCCACTCCCGCTTAAGTGCTTGAGGGTGGGCCAAGATGTTTCAAACATTTTTTAAAGCACCGAGGGTAAGCTCAATCAGTTGGTGCCACTGTTGCCAATGGGGGAAGTGGCCAAGAGTTTCCTGGGGATTTATTGCAAAGGGAAAAGAAGTAAAACAGCTCCAACCGCATCCACAAAAATATGAGGGAGCTGAACAAGGTTGCCTTTTTTATGAACATTCATAAATTATATCTTCTCAACCTAAAATGTTTCTAGACATGGAAGATAAATTTATAATTATACAAATTGAGGAAAAGATCATAAACGCAAGCAATCTCCAACAGATCCAACAGCTGCCACAACTCCAACAGTATCCACAAACATACGAGGGAGCTGAACAAAGTTGCCCTTTTTATTAAGGTCCATATGTTATATCTTCTCAAGCCTGAAATGTCTCTGGACATGGAACATAAATGTAAAATTATCAATTGAGGAAAGATCATAAACACAAACATTGTATTTCCATCACAGCCTAGGCATCCCTTGAGAATTCCATACTTTGGTGATCTTGAGTATGAAGCACTATGAGAACATTTTCGTAATCATAAATGAAACTGAAAGGAAAGCATATTAATAAATAAAAGAATACCTTGCAATACTTTGATGACGTATACAGTCCCTCAGCATTGAACCATAATGCAAAGCTAAGTCTGTGTCCTCATATCTGCAACAATGTTACGAGCAATATAATATCAAAACAGAATAACAGACAACTAGTCTGCTAAAGAAGAAAACATAGAGCTATATTTGGTGGACATCGTATAACAGAAAAATACCAATTAGATTTTACCTCCCATCAAGCTTTAAAGCGTAGATTGCCAAATATATCCTTTGTCAGTAAATTATACAGGTATTTTGAATAAAATCTTATAATCCTCTAGAAAAGAAACAACGGATACTTTATTCAATCCTACAAAAAAACTAAAAAGGTATTCTTAATATTTTAGATCAATTAGTGGCACACAGTTGATACTAGCTTATTCCAAACTATGACACGTGGATTTTCAAGTTTCTATAGATAACAATGACCAAACAATTTACAGACAGATGGAATATTATATGCTTAAATATCAGTTCATTAAATTTGTTTAGCAAGGTTTTCATAACTGTGGGTACAGGAGAGGCCATCTGGGCAGGAACAGCAAATTTTCAATATTTTAAGTCTCAGGAATTTGTCAATATTAAGGTGTTAAACAATATTAATATAGGGATAAAAAGGGGCAGACATCACAATATTTTATAAATTATAAACACAATTTACAGGACCCATGCTCCAGACAGGACTGAAATCCTAGGAATGTGCTCCCAAAACATTCCTACTAGCAGTGTTTAGAGAGCACACCCCATTGAAAACACATTGGGTGACCAGTCACCAAAGTGGACCTGGTCATCAGTAGACTGCACACGATACAATGATCAACTCTAACCATGGATGACCTGATTTCATGCCCCAAAACAGTGAACAACCTCAGACACAGCTCCCAAGACCAGCCATTTGTGATTGCCTTCGATAAAGCAATAATCCTCTTGCTCGTGTACAAGCACTGTATTGTAACTCATTTGTAAATCATCATCTTAGCATCTTATAAGATTTTCTATTCTATTCTCTTCTCTCTTCTACATGTAGAAGAGCAAATAGCTCCCCCAACCTTCTTTCACAAGGATAGGACCACACAGAGTTACTTCACAGTCGCAAGCTCAATTTTGTAGCACACTTTGTAATGGCAATAACAAGTGTACAAATTTGAGCCATATATCTTTTGTCCTGAGTGGACTGACTTTGGATGCTTAGAATGCTCTTTGATTCTCTCTGACACTGTGTTATTGGAATCACCACGGTAGGGTGGCAAACCCATACGTGGCGAGGATCAGAACTGCAGATACAGCAATCTGCAGCAAAAACAGCCAGATTCAGCTATTTTTCTGCCAGAACCATTTTTGGTAGACTGCAAATAATTCCCCCTAACTGGAGATAGATCCTGAATATCATAAGCCATTTCTGACTACAAACGGATCCTGAAGTAAACAAAAATAAATAATAAATAAATAAAATTGACACCGATGGGGGTTTTAGCCGGAAAGAGGAAAGTGGTGGGGCACATGGCCTCCACACAACCAATGGGAGTAGTTCTCCCATTTTTCTTATTTTTCCAATTAAAGCTACAAAACCAAAAGCAAACCTAACTTCAACCATTTTGTAATTGAACACTTTGGAGGGCACAACAGCTATTTGGAGAGCAGATTTGGAGAGAATTTCAGTGCCTTCATTGAGTGACATACTTGGCATACTGAGTCCTGACACCTTCATTCAGCAACTTTGGAATACACATTCAAAGGGCAGACCTGTAGAAATCATTTTTGTGGGCAAAACTTTGAACAGTATTGAGAAAACCATCAATTCTTCATTTTCTTTCTTATCCTCTATTTTTACAATGACATCAAGTTCAATAGCTCAGAGAAGCTTTGGATGTGGAAATCCTGGTGGTATAAGTGTTGGAGAGAGAGAGAGGAGATGGTGAAAAAAATCAGTTGAAATACCCTAATCATCCTCCTCTCCAGAAGTTTGTGGAAAAAATGGGCAAAAAGGATAAAAACTTGGGTGGAAGCTGCTTATGGAATTGCAATAAGTGCAATAACAGTTTTACAGTGCCATATACAAGGGTTAAATCCCATTTCCTCTGGAATCCCAATGAGGGAGCTATCTTTTGCACAACTATCAACCAAATGGATATGCATCAGTTTCAAAAGGAGCATGATGAAGCACAGTTGGCTAAGGAGAAAAGGAGGGGGAGCAGGCATACACTAGCAGCTTCAAAAAAGCAAAACCAAGTTCCCTTAATCGTTGACATGAGTGGGAGGGATGAGACACCTAGAGTTGCCTGGACCATACACATGTGGAATACCCTTCAATCTAGTTCAGTCTCCATATTGGAAAGACATGCTTAGAGCAATGAATGAAGTGCCTAGGGATTACAAGGGGCCAAACTTTGAGAATGTACCTGCCAAACTTCCATGAAAGGAAAAGTTGACTGTGGAGAGTCTTGGAACCAGTGGGTTCCAGTTGGAGTTCTAATGGTGTATCCATTATTTCAGATAGTTGAGCCGATACAGCCAATAGACCACCAGTAAATACTATACTAATGTCTCCTTCAAGCCGATATTTCATGAGGGCAATAGATGCTTCAGAGGAGGAGAAGACTGTCAAATGGATTGCTGAAAATATTACAGAAGCAATTGTGATAATGGACCCTAGAGGTCATCACAGACAATGCACATTCATGCAAAGTAGGTGATGCCATTGTTGAGGCAAGGTATGCCCATATCATGTGTCATTCATAGTTTGAATCTTGCTTTCAAATCTATTTTTATTAAAGTCAACAGACAAAAACCTATTTTGATGAAGCTTGGTGCAGTCAAATTAAGTTTTTTCTTTCCATTTTGAATCCACTAGTTGATTTGCCACAGCTTTGTGATACAGATGTGCCTATGTTGGGAGAGATTTATGAGGGTATTGACTTTATGTTGGAAAGATTTCAGCAGGTTCTTGAAGAGCAGGCCCTGTTTTGTATGACGCCATAAATGACAAAATTATTAGTAAATGGAACACCTGCAATACCCATTTGCAGTCTTTGGCCTGTTTTTTAAACCCAAAATACCATGATGATGCTTACTTGGCTAAATGTGAGGGTAAGACTTAAAAGCAAGGCCCCAAACAAAAACAAGGAGATGGCTGGTGGATTTAGAGCAGCATTTACTAGAATTTGCCTGCTGCTCCAACAGAGCTCTCACACCCAAAGAACTGTTTTACTGCATTTATCACAAGTAGTGCACTTGGAAATCTAAATGCATTTGATGATAAAGGCACTATGAGACTATGACTACTATTGCCTGGTGATAACATTATGGTGCTCAAACCCAAGAATTTCAAAACCTTACATCTGGAATTATTTCACAGGTTTGCAGCTCTTGGACAACAAAGGGAAACTAGAGCACTTATGAGTTCAACCATCCAATAAAGAGAAACAAACTTCTATCCAAAAAGGCAGAAGCTCTTGTTTCCATCACTCGAATCTTCCCCTTATCACTTGAATGATGGATTATTATAATAGAGTGGGGGCTTCAACACTGTGGGATGTGAATACCCCTAAACGCTTAAAGGCTAACCTCTCTTTGGGCCTCTTCTTTTAATGATCCTTTCCATGTTGAGGATGATACATGGTCGCCTGGGTCCTTTATGGGAGGTTGTTCTACTTTTGTTGTTAGTGAGCAGCATGATACTGCTACTTCTTCTGGCCATGGGGATTTTTGTAATCAATCAAGGGACAGATTAGATGATGTTCCATTGGAGGATGTGGATGGAAACTGTTACCCCCTCCCACCTAAGGGTAACTAGAAAAGATCATGTCTCATGGCCCGCAATGAAGACAATGATCAGCCCAGCATGTCCACAGAGAGCAGCCCAGCAGCCCCCTCAGATGCCTCTTCTTATTCAGCGTGGCTCATCACACTCAATCAGCAAAGCTCATTGGGAGATGGTGTTCCGGCACATTACAAGGTACATTAGTCCTTGTTTCATATAAAGTGTCACATTTAATACATTGGGCATTTGAGTAATGATCATAGGTTGAAGTTGGATAATGAATCATGAGCTCAGAAGTTATGTTTTTTGCCTTGTTTCACCTTGGTGGCCCTCCTAGGCATCCTAGTCCCGTGTTGTCACTCCTGCAGAAAAGGGGTACCACTGGTGGTTCCTTGAAAAGAGTAGCGTGCCATTCTCGATCATACTTACCACTTTTCCATCCTTGACCTTTACATTCTCCCATATTTTGGGTAATGTGGTTACATGTACACCAAAAAGGCATGTACCTCATTCTCTTATGAGAATGAAGGGGCTAAAGGCCCAGAGATAGATTGCGTCTGGTTGATAAAAAAGGATAATGAGGACATTTCAAAGCCATAGTCCATAATTGAGCTCTACCCCCTCATTAATGGCGATCGCCCCTAGTCCTAATGCGAATAAACGCATTCATCAATCAAAGAGAACTTGAATATATCCCAAATAAAAAGCAAACGAAGTACTATGCAAATCAAACAAAGTACTTTGCATGATTCCAATGACTATTGCCCTTTGTGATTGTTGGTTCTACTTGATTCCATGGTTTTCACTGACTTGGGTGCACCTAACATGGACTTTGGAGGGCGTTCCTATGATTTCACCTAGGAAATTGTGCACTTTATGCAAGACATATTATGTGTGATGCAGAGCATTGGGCCACCTGATTACTTAGCTCTTTCCGATACAGACTCTCACACCTCCTAGACCTTGGACAATGGACAGATGGTCGTTTACTTCGCAGATTCAGTCATACTAGCACCTAGATGGGCAAGAAGCCCACACCTTGGGTGTTGTACCCCAAAAGTTATTAGGCATTGGATGGATGACGTTGCACTAGCATATGATTGGATACCATGCAAAGGAAAGATGCACCTTCATTCCACCTTACACGTTGGCCTTTTCATCTTGGACGTTGAGCATATGGATGATGATGTCATGGATTAGGGCTTGTTTTCCATTGGGTCACCACTTTGATGAGTTGGGGTTTTGATGACGAGACATGACGTCTAACAAGGAGAGGTCATTTTCCACCACACTTGGCACGTGATGACGAGGCATGGCCTTTGGAGGCCTCTTACACCTTCTTGGAGCATGATGTCACCCACACATGTGGCTTTGGAGGGATTTTTTTTATGTTTTAGCATGATTCGTTATTGTTAGAGGCTACTTGAGGGGTCAGCCCCACTTGTATCTTGGATACATTATTGTTTTAGTTATTGTGGACAAAGTGCTTGGTTAGCCTCATATATAAAGGCTAGCGCTTCATTATGGTCGGATGCCATGCAGATACGAGATGCACCTTCATTCCACCTTGGACACTGACGTTTTTACTTTGGACATTGAGCATATGGATGATGACATCATGGATTAGGGATTGTTTGCCATTGGGGCACCACTTTGATGAGTTGGGGTTTTGATGACAAGACATGACCTTTGACAAGGAGAGGTAATTTTCCACCATAGTTGACACCTTTTCATGATGAGACGTGGCCTTTGGAGGCCTCTTACACCTTCTTGGAGCATGACATCACCCACACGTGTGGCTTTGGAGGACTTATTTTGATGTTTTAGCATGATTTATTATTGTTAGAGGCTACTTAAGGGGTCCGCCCCACTTGTATCAAAGGTTCATTGTCGTTTAGGCATTATTGAGGACAAAGTGCTTGGTTAGCTTCATATATAAAGGCTAGTGCTTCATTTTGTAAACTCATCATCACAACTGGCACATTTATGAGATCTCTTCTCTAAAAAGCTCGCTCTATCTCTCTCCTTTTCGCTATGTATGTCTTGTGCGCAATTTTTGAAGGATAATGTGTGGATGCTTCTTGTTTGGTGGATGAATCAAGCTAAGTTTTCTTCATGTGCAACAACTTCTCTTAGTAAGTGATTTCTTTCAAGTTTGATGCGATGTTCATGGTATGCTATGGTGGATGCTCTAATAGATTGGTAATTGTTGCATGTTACCTTGTATGCTAGGTTCTTGTTTGCTAGAAACCCTAGGAGGGATTAAGATTGGTTATCCCCCTCATCTTTTTTATCTATCTTGACTTGTTGAAGCATTCAAGGTTTTCCTTGAGGGTTAGGAGTGGCTATCCCCTTAAGGTTTGCCTTGGCTAGGGGTTAGGAGTGGCTATCCCCCTAGGGTTTAAAACCTAGTTCTCTTGTTTATCTAAGCTAGGCGACTTGGAAAGAAGGAGACATCCTAGCCCTATGAGGGTATAGTCCTAGGGTTTTGTGAGAAATCTTACCCTACGAACAGGCTAAGCTCCCATTTGGACCAAGACCCCTATCTTTGGTCCAAAGGCAGAAGTGAACAAGCGGTTACTACTTTCCCTATAGATCTAACTCAATCAATCAAGCAAGAGAGAAGAAGAATGTGGCGTACTTGATTGCGATGTTTGTCCGTGCTACTCCAATTCTTGGGCTTGATCTCCAAGCTCCTCAACGTAACTGAAGTCGTGCAAAGGCTAGCAAATGAACTATTCTTCCTACTCTAGATGATTATATAAAGCAAATCTATCTATGAAGAATGAAACGACAATAGACAAGCAAATATAGAACACATGAACTTGAAGGGAATAGGCCAAGTTTACATTAATTAGAAAGCCAAAAAGAGGCACTTACAAAGCATGCTTGACGATGCAACACTTCTCCAAACTCTCCTCGTCCGACCCTTGCATGAATCTTGACATCAAAATGTTGATGCTTCCTCCAGAATCAAAGGTTTGATACCTAAGTTGTTCCCCCCTTCACCTTGGAAATACCTTCAATATATAAGCTTGAGAGGTGCAGCCACCATGAGCAAATGAAGAATATGGTTGAGGATATGGCTCCTTAAGGTTGGGATTAGATCCTAAGATAGAGCCATAGCATGGGAGTCGAACACAACCAACCTCATCCCAAGAGATTTGGCCCTTAGAAAGAGGTGGAGGATCCCATGATTCCCTCTAACAAGACTGGCGCCCCCCCAAGTGAGAGACAGAGCGCCATTGCACCCGCTTAACAAGGCTAGAGGAGCGTTGGCGCCCCCCCGAGTGAGAGACAGAGCGCCATTGCACCCCCTTAACAAGGCTAGAGGAGCGTTGGCGCCCCCCTAGTATGGGTAGGGGAGCACCATCCTTCTAAAATGCTCAAATTTGATCGAAATTTCCAAGAAAAAGGTGTGTTTTGTTGTCAAATGATGGGGCTTCTTCTTCCAACATGACTTAGGGATTGTGACAATTGTTTTCATGGTGTCAAGGGGTTAAGACACTAAGCAAAGCGAATAAGAAACTTGGTAAGGTGCATACAACACTTGCGACAGTGCATGTGACACTTAACAAAGTGCATACGTCACTTTGCGACACTTAGGGTGCGAAACTCAAGTATGACATTTTAGTGTGTAACAAATGCCCCATAAAGTGTGAGGTCAGAAGAGAAACTGATGGTCGAAACACTTCATAAGTTCTTCAATGCAAGGGTGTTGGAGTAGGAGAACCTGGCAAAAGCTGCAAACAATCATCAGTCAATATACAAATATGTTCCATTTCCGAGGCAGGCATACCTATGCTCGGAATACGAGATGACTCAAAGCATGGCCACCAACCAATACACTGTGGATCCGTGAAAACACTGACTAAGGATATGGCCACCAGAGATACAATGTGGATCCAAACCTCCATGACATGAACTGATCACAGCCACGAAAAATACAAAGTGGAGCTACAAGATGACAAAACATAGCCACAGATCAATACAATGTGGATCTATGTAACAGTATATATATCATTAAGATTGTCAGCATGGTGATTGTACTGAAATCATTTACATGCTCAAATGATCTCCATCGCAGCTTGGGTAAAGTACATAACAGAGTGAGCGTCCAACCTAGGGTCTTCGCCCCGATCCCGATGCGGTACGAATCTAGCCATAAGAATAGATGATTCGATGTTGAACATGGTAGAAGCCACTTGATTACCAGTCAATGAGGTAAATCGTTAACCAGTGCGAGGGAAATCACCAATGATGGCAATGACTCCCAAGGTACCCTAATACATTCCAGCGAATGTGAATAAATGAGTTGAGGCCGAACATTCGTCGAATCATCCGATTAGAGGTCAATGATGTAAACCTACAGTCGAAAGCGAGGAGGCTCTCAGGAGGGTGAATGTAAACACCACAACTACTTTCGCTCCTGCTCAAACCTACGAGGTGAATGCGGTCCAATCCACTTCATCTCAGCAACTAGGATGTAAGAAGAAAAACAAGGGTAAATCTAAGAAATCTTCTAACTAGCAAGATAATCCAAAGATTATTAATACTCAACCGAATAGGAAGGTTAAGTTTCCTTGCATGATTTGTGAGGAATAACACTACACGAAAGACTGCCCTCATCGTGAGTCTGTCGCTAAATTTCTGAAGGGTACCTCGCAACCGGTTCAGCAGCAACATCTGGTTGCACAAAACCTTGCCCCTCCGCAAGGGGTCAACGCATGTCATTCCCACCATGGGGATGCTTCCACAAGCACCTATGAGGTCTATATATTTAAGGCGGTTAATGTAACAACTCGAGCAAACACTTATGACACTCCTCTAGGTGACCAAGCTAATGGAAAGGCTATTGATCAACCCTCCACATCCACTCATCCTCCATCTTCCAGTTCTCTTCAAATTGAGAAGCCAATTTCTGACGGAGTGTTGCGCCCACCCAGGAACGTAATTCGAAAGGCGACATTTAATCCCAATGCTTGTGCTGCACAAAACTACAATATCGTTGAAGATTTGGCGCAAGCACCTTGTGCTATGTCGACCCTCGAAGTTCTACGAAACTTTCCAAGTCAACGTAGAACCCTGTTGTCAGCTATTGGAGCTATGGATCTGGAGGAGTTGAACCTGATTACATTTAATCTGGATTATTTTAAGGAGAGGCTCTAGCCTCTGAACATTCGTGGAATCATCCGATCAGAGGTCAATGATTACATTTAATCCGGATGTAAACCTACAGTCGGAACCTGATTACATTTAATGATGTAAACCTATAGTCAAAACTTGATTACGTTTAATGATGTAAACCTATAGTCGAAACTTCGATATCGACCAAAACAATCTTACCCTTCAATGTCACAGCAAAAGATTGCAAGAGTCCGTGAGGTTGGAAACATGTCCATCAAACGCTTTCAAGGTGGTAGGAGACTTGCTAAGTTTAGGAGAACCAAGAGATTTACCCTTGTTTTTCTTCTTACCTCCTAGTTGTTGAGATGAAGTGGATTGGACCGCATTCACCTCGTAGGTTTGAGCATGAGCGAAAGTAGTTGTGTTGTTTGAAACGAAACTTGGTTCTCAAGCAGGTCTTGATGGATCGTTTGACGGACGAGGAGCGTTAGGGATCAAATTGTTGATTTTTTATAAGAGATGATATTGTATGTGAATATATTATTACAATGATGAGTGTTCCATATATATGGAACATATGGTAACCATCCATGAAAGGATGCATCCCTTGGATAATAAATAACTACATATTTATTATATATATATATTTATAATTTGTATTATAAATATCATGTCATATATTATATGATATTTTATAGATATATATCTAGAAGAATGTCTTCCCGATGTTGTTCAAACATCAACACTCCCTCTCAACGAGGGAGACATTCTTCATCATGCCAAAGCTTGTCTCTGAAGTATACAAACTTCACTCTAGACTCATCAGATATCCATAGTACAACATGACTTCACAACCAATGCATCCAAGGCCTGTGGGTAGCTCTCAAATAGCTTCAACATGTCACCATAACATCCACTATCTCGCAATGCATTTGTACCTCATCATGTGCACCCCTGTGACTTCACAGCCAATGCATCCATGGCCTGTGGGTAGCTCTTAAATAGCTACAACATGTCCCCAGGGCATATCCCAGTCCCGCTCCGATACCATGTTGATTTTTCATAAGAGATGATATTGTATGTGAATATATTATTACAATGATGAGTGTTCCATATATATAGAACATATGGTGACCATCCATGAAAGGATGTGTCCCTTGGATAATAAATAACTACATATTTATCATATATTTATTTATACTTTGTATTATAAATATCATGTCATATATATATATTATATATATATATTATATATTATACATATTTATCATATATATATATATATATATAATATATATATATGGAAGAATGTCTTCTCAATGTTGTTCAAACATCAACACAGATCGTAAAGTGCGTTGGACTGGGAATACATCAAGTCCAAATACTGCGCACGGTTGATAACCTGCTCCTCAGTCACAACGTTTCCCATAGCAACATCAAGGGCAATGGGAGGCAAGAGCGACTTTGTAAACCAATCCGCGAGGAGTTGGTCCGGAATTGGAGCTTTAATCAACTGTCTTCGCTGTCTCCACTCATAAATACGATCGGATATATGGGTGGAAGAGGATTGTCAGAGTGAGGTCAAAATCTTTGTATCGGTCTCATACTGTATAGGCAATTGAAAATGCGTCAGAAAGGCCATGGAAAGAGAATTAAAGTCGACAAAGGAGTTACAAGGCAGCTCAATATACCATTTTGTTGTTGCACCTGTAAGTGTTCTCTGAAAAAGTCTCAAACGAATGGAATCGTCCATTAAAGAGTTGGAAGAACACCATAAATGGAAAGTCATAACATGATTGTTAGGATCTTCCCCGGGTTTTTCGTCGAATTTCAAGATGTCAGACAGTAATTTGGGAGGGATGGCGGACCAAAACGAGGAATGTTGAATGGTATCGTTTGTCAAACGCAACAGATCTGGCAGATCTAACGTAGCCAAGACTAGAAGTTGTCAGTTAGCCTGTGGATATTGGTGGTAACCATATGACATGGGAACACCACCAAGACCATATCCAAGTTGCAGCAAGATGGCAAAACTAGATGGTCCTTTCATATATGGTGGTTGCCCGAGTTGTCCACCCATGTAAGGATGTAAGGTGGTTGTCCTAATTGTCCACCTATGTGCTAAGATGAACCTCCTACATACTAAGATTGACTTGATGGTCACCCCATGTATTGTGATTGCAAGGACTGTTGCGTCGGAATCATGGGGTTTTCGGATTGATAGGGAAAAGTTCCTTACGAAGGAATGCCTGCCTGATTAGGTTGACACCACAAAGGATTAGCAACTCCTGGAAACGGTTGTCTAGGATACAAGCTAGTGGTAGTAGGGAAAGAAGGACTTGCAGGAGCGGCTTGCCCCAGGCTTGTTGATATTGCAAACATGTAGGTTGCCCCCTAGTAAAAAGTTGTCCTACAACTGAAGGTTTCCCCCCAACTAAAGGTTGGCCTCCCATTGAAGATTGACCTCCAATGTAGGGTGTACTAATCTGCAATGTGTGAGATGGGAAGTTGAGTAGCTTGTTTTATCGTGGTTGTGTGAGCGACTTCACTGTCGACCATCTGACCGATGGGACGACCAAGTAAAGCACTTGGCGTGTGCATGTGTGAAAATACTCAATAGGGAAGCAGGAATATTACTTGACCTAAGTGGTTGAGTCGGGGTTACCTGAGTCAACGATGTTTCTGGTGAAGAAGAAGCACCAGCAGTAACAACTACAGGAGTTGTGGATAAAGATGAATTCCCAAGTCCCTCACGAAAACCAAAAGATGATGGGTTCACGCCAAAAGATTATGTAGTGGTGGAACCGAGCAGTTGCAACACTCAGCAAAGCGAATGCGACACTTGGTAAGGTGCATATGACACTTGCAATAGTGCATGCAACAATTAACAAGGTGCATACCTCACTTTGTGACACTTAGGGTGTGAAACTCAAGTGTGACATTTTGGTGTGTAACAACACACGTCAACCAATTACCTTGTCTAGCTAATTCTAACCTTTCTACTTTCCAAAACCTAGCCTATCCCATTGAGTGACCAAGATAGGGGGTCATAGACTTGCCTCTAGCTTGCTATAGGATCCCTTTAGGTCACAAGGGAAGCCTCCCTTGTGTTGGATCTTCACCCAACACTAAAACAAGGTAAGTATTTGTCTAGGTGACGGTGACATCTATTTCCAATTGTTACACAAGATTGGTATCTTGTGAAGGGCTTTGCACAAGTACAAATCCTGTGATAACAAAGACTGTCATTTTGACATATTGATATCATATATAGAATGACGAATCTGCTCTTCAAACTTATGGTGTAATTTTGAGATTTTGAAATACCATATTTGAAATATTACCATATTCTGATTTCCAACTCATTTTCATGGCGGGGTCCTTCATCAAACTCTGAATTTTCACTTTTCTGGTTTTGTTTACCATGTAGAATCCCAAATCCAAAATTTTGAAATTTCTACCTTTTAGAATTGTGAAATATAGAATATTGGGATGAAATTCGGAATTTTGTACAGTAAAATCTAAATCCTCTGTTAGAGAGCATTCTCGCAGAGGTCGCATTTGAGCGTTTTAGCGGAGGTCGCGTTCGAGCGGAGGTCGCGTTAGAGCAGAGGGGCAGGGTTTGAGCAAAGATAGTCCGCAAGTCGGGTTCGAGCAGGAGTAGAGGTCATGTTCAAGCGAAGGTCGTGTTTGAGCTAAGGGGTAGGGTTCAAGTAGAGGTCATTCGTGACCCGCGAATAGAGGTCGCATCGAGACAAGATTTCTCCTCAAATAAATTCTTGAGTGTCGTTGCCCGCACGCATGCAAAGGTCGTCCACGAGCAAAGCAGAGATCGTCTTATTGGTCGAGCCAAGCAGAGGTCTAGGAAGATCATCAGAGTTCGAGCAAAACAGAACTCTGTAACATGGGGCACAAGGTCTACGCAGGGTTTACTTGGTTTGAAGTTTTCGCAAGCAGGAGGTACATGGTCCGCACAGTGGGTTGTTGTCTGCATGCAGGTGCTCTGTAACTATTGGGTTCCTTTTTCTTTTCTTTTTTAGGCTGCGGACAGGGTATACCCCTCAATAGAGAACTTAATGGAGGACCCTGGTGGACAATCCAAGACTGTAACGGACCAGACAATACAGAACGAGACTCTCAATGACCCTAACAGCCCTCCGAGACGTATCTACAGCCACACCAATATCGCCATGGAGTAGGATTACTCCTATTGGACATCCCAGGTTAAATACTTGTTGTGGAAGGTGGAATCTATGGATAACGAAAATAAACAGCTCCATGCAAAGGTAACGGAGCTCAAACAATTGGTTTTCGAAATAAAAAACCAAGAAAACGTACCACTGCAAAATCCAACAGATTGCCCCAACCTCCAATCAAAAATTAAAACATTGAAAGATGAATTAAAAACACAACAGGCCCTCTTTAAACAAGAGACGAAAATGCAGCAGCATACCCTTAACTCTTAGGTTGAAGTGGTCTGGAAAAGAGAACAACCATCTAAGCTTGTCGAGGTGGAAGGGCTGATACACGCAAAACTCAACAAGTAACATCTCCGCCGTACTCAAGAACTCAACCTTAGAGTACGTGGGCTCCCTTTGGAAGCCTCATCTGACCCCCTACAGATAGACACATCCTTCCTTCACAACACACTGGACCTGAAGGACATTACTTTGGAACGTGCATGGATGGGGTCCAACTCCACACTACCCCGTTTTCGATCTCTAGAAGATCACCTTAGAGCCCTCTGGGCTAAGAGATGATTTATTTCACTCCCAACCACACATAAGATCTTCCTTGATGCGGACCTCACCAAGACCCAGTAAGTGAAACTCAAGCATTCTATAGATCTGGTCACAACCGCACGAAAAGAAGGGAAGTGGGTAGTCATTCGAGACCTCAAAGCTGGCATCCAAGGCTCAACCCTTCCAGGATACTCCCACCCTTGGTCCAAATGACGTTTTCATCCAGATGGAGGACATGTTCAGGGGAGCTTTCCCACCATCTCCATTGGTTGTTGGAATTGTAATGGTACATTTTGGTCTTCACCAAGCACACTGTATGATGTGATTGAGTCCCCTAACCTACGTTTCCTCACAAAGACACACGCAAGTCCCATGCAGACACCACCTCAGATCCATGGGTACCACTGGGTATGGTCCTGTCGACAAGAGACCAAGTCCGATAGCGTCAACCTTTACACAGACATCTCCCACTACTCCACTCTTGGGGAGGTAATTGTTCTAGGTGACTTCAACACCAATAACAAAGACATATATGTACCCCTTCATGACAAAGTTGAGGATGCACTTTGCCTCCAGGAGATAGAGTCAAGATCCATAGGCCTTCATAGGAACTCAAAAGACAGGACTGGGCCCCTCACAGGTTTTGGGAAACACCTTTTATAGCTAGGTGAATCCCATGATTTATTGATCCTAAACGTGCTCCCGTGTTTTCCGAGATCAAGGGACTTTACTTGTTTCCCCCATAGCAGGGGGCTAGTGTGGTAGACTACGTCATGTCCAACCAGGATCTCCTCCCACACATCCAACACCTCTCAATATCCCCCCTCCCTCTGGCTAACGACGCTCTCCTCACTTTCTCCCTCTCCACATCACCTTCCCCTACCCCCCCACCAAATCCACACACCACCTTCCTTTTCAGTAAGGTTTATGCAGACTCCTACACCACCCACCTTAAGGAGTGGCTCCCCCCCATCTCACACTTCTGATCATTGGACACGACCACATCCAAATATGAGATTCTCTCCAAGGTTCTTGAGGTGACAGCCCTTGACTCTTATCCCCACTCTACTCGTCAGCACACCCATAAGACCACCCCTAGCTCCTGCCCCATGAATCGTTTGTTTGACAATGAATGAAAAACCCTCCACAAATAGCTCTATTTCACCCTCACACACAACCCCTCATCCTCCCCCGACCTCCGTAAAACCTACCAAAGACTCCTTCGTTGCAAAAAGCGTACATTCCTCTCTTAGAGGAGGCATGAACTTTGCCCAGCCCTCCGCCACTCCCTGAAAGCTTTCTAGCGTGCCCTTTTTCCTAGACATCGCGCCATCTCACCCGACCTAGATCCCCAAGACATGTTCTCCCACACAACCTCCCTTTACGACATTCATGGGCACCCTCCCACCCACATACGCTCCCTTGCCTCTTCATGCCAATTTTTCTCTAAGAGACATCAGGTGAGCAGCTAAAGCTATGAGCACCAACAAAGTAGAAGATGAAGAAGGCCTCCAGGCCTAATTCCTCGTGCATGGCGTCCGATCCCTTAACTCATATACTATTGATTTATTTAACCATGTAGTGTGTTCAGGTTTTCTTCACTCCTGGACAAGGCACATCATTCACCCTATTCACAAATAGGGGAATAGCTTTGATCCAATAATTACAAGACTATCACGATGGGACATGCATTTTCCAAACTTTATGCCACAATTGTACATCAACGGCTTTTTGACAACTTGGAGAGTCGTCATCTCAAAGCTAAGGGACAAGTCAGTTTTGGCCCAAGTTACCAGACGATCGATCACATTTTCACACTTAGAGCCATTATTGAGGAGGCTCGTCATCGCTCTTCGAAGGTTTACTATTGTTTTGTAGACTTTCGAAAAGCTTTTGACACAATGCCACGTGAGGCTCTATTCCAGAGACTTCGCGACATCAACATATCTAAGACCCTCCTAGCAGCCATCATGAGATTGTATGAGTTAGTTTTGGGACATCTAAGGTTGGCTCACGGCCTCTCCAACCTCATTTAGGGTACCACTGGGGTAAAGCAGAGATGCCCCCCCTCGCTGACTCTTTTTGGGATCCATATTGATGAGCTAGAGTCTTTCCTCCATGACCACATCCACGATGGAGATGGTTGTCTCCTTCATCATGTGTAGATCTCCTTGCTCCTTTTCGTTGATGATCTGATCTTGTTGGCCTCTACTCCAGAGGGCCTACAAAGGTAGATTGATGCTCTAGCCAATTTTTGTGACCTCCGACAATTAACAAACAACTTGGGTAAAACCAAGGTCATAATCTTCAATGCATCGAAACACCCTCTCACGTACATACACTTCTACTTCAGGGGGGAAGAGATTGAGATCAACATGGCCTACACCTACCTAGAGGTCCAATTCACGAGGTCGCGTTTTGGTATGTGACAAGCCCTCCAACCTCTACTCAACAAAGGGTATGGGTCCCTAGCCCTCATCGAGAGACAGTGCTTCCAAGGTCAGTTTCGAGACATCTCATCCAAACTCTACCTCATGGAGGCGATTAACAAGCCCATAGTACTCTATGGCTCGGAGATATGGGGACCAAGCTTAATACAGACATATTGGGCTCAATTGGAGAGAAATCAGACCTTACTTCTTAGGCGCATCATCAGATGCAAACGTACAGTTCCACAGTCCATTATTCAGGCAAAGTATGGGGTCCAACCTTTTCACCTCGAGATTATCTTTCGCTTGATCTCCTTCATTCATAGAGTTGGATCTTTCAAGGACTCTACTACCAAGAGAGAGCGGTGTCGGTACCCCTATATTGCACTTTGCTCCTCGAAGGCCCTCACCTCAGATCACTCCACAGCCTATGCACGAGGTTGGTTCTCAGAGGTGTCTCAGCTTCTCCAATCGATGACCATCTCCCCAGAGCGCCTTCCCCCTTTCAGGTGCTCCTTAGATGCATCAGCCCATCTCTTCTCAACTAGACAGATTGTGAACCAATACATCAGAGAGGACATATAGAGATTATATATTCAGGTCACTTGGACGTCACCCCCGACGAGCCTGGGCCCGAAGATGTCTTTCTACTAGGAGCACTTTTTGGAGCTCTAGGATGGTATCATTGTCTACCCCCCATACACATACAAACATTGGATGCATTCACACAGGATCCCTATGGGACAACTCCGAGTTGGTTCTCATCGACTCCGAGTGGAGACTGATCACCATATCCATCGCTCTAATAGGGTCTACCAGTTGTGTCACCTACAGGAGCCAAAGAAAGAGAGGCACCTCATTTTCCAGTATCATGTATACTATGAGATCAGAGGACGTTACTACTACTTCTACAGGGACTCAGGGGACTCCCTCTCTACTTTCTTCTTATATCAAGACCAGAGGTGCCTAGCACTTTTCATCAAAGAGATTCTCAGTCACAGATCCCACCTTTTGCATGCCCCCCCCCACCCGAGGCAGACCAGGAGGATCACCTCTTATTTCCATGCCCTTCCATCAGAACTTCAGAGTACTTCAGACCATAGAGTGGTGGGACCTCAGTTCTCCTCTTAAACCTCCCCCCTGAGAGATCAATCAATATGTTTGAGACCAGTCCAAAGATGTAGGCCCATACATCCAACCACACATCCTCATAGTGATAGAGGGTTTAGCTCCAAACAGATTCAGAGCAGGGCACCTCTCGCTCGTCAGATTGCCTCCCATCCCTAGCGAAGCAGTCAAAGATCTATCCAGAGCTTCTTTCCTTCGACCTTGGATGGTATGAGAACTGAGCTTTCTCGCTCCTACATTCCCCCCCAAGGGTCCTACAGCCAGATCCCCCTATAGTACTCGGGGACTCTAACAGTGAGCTAGTGCAACCCTCGTCGCCCCCCTCGCCATCGATCATCATATCCAGAATACAATGTCTTCATTAGCCTCATTTTCATTTTCAAATATCTCTCCCTCGACTTGTATTGAGTTGTCCAACTCTTGCCATGGCCACTCTCACTTTGTATCATCGCACTTTTGACACTATTTTATACACTTTATTTTGGCTTTAGCTAGGCCTAGGGATTAGCCTAGTCACTTAGATTGTACTTTGTTTTTCTTTCCTATATCTTTCTCTTTTTATGAGAGCTACTTTTGCACTCCTAGAATGTACTCACACTAGATGTATCCTTTAGTCCCATTGACCTACTTTTGTGGTCATTTGTTGGTCAATAATAAAATTATCTTATCTTATCTGTAGATAGTAGAATGTGACATGTCATATGGTCATTGATGATATTTTTAATTTGGCGTCTAAATTATATATATATATATATATAATTTGGAGTGACACGCCCCATATCCTAACTCCAAGATAGTATGTGGCACCCACACCTGAGCTTTTTGTCCATTCCGACCTGCATCCACAATTTGTGTAACAATACTATTTCATAACAACACAGATAAGTTCATTATTGTTTTGTTCTATGCACAACACTTAGTTATTATTGTTGCACATCTTTACCATTATTGTTATGTTTCTCATAAACTGCAAGCTCCAAGATATCTCTGTGGAATCACTTTACTGCACAACTATTCTTGATAAAGTGCCCTAAGCTATGTTGCATCAAGTTTTGGGACAAGAGCATAAGGGAATAGGTTTCAAGGAAAAACACTAACGAGACTAGAAGCTGTAACAAAACTATTTGAGAGACAAGGTATGTTGATAGTAGTGCTAGCGACAATGGAAAATCAAGCTCAAAATACAACTAAGCTGCAGGAAACGCCCTCCAACCCCCTGTACCAATACCCGAAACTGGACGAAACGCCGAAACGGGTACGAAACCCGGCCAAAACGTCGTCAGTCATACTCCGTACCGTACAACGTTTCACGAATACGAAACATCGTACGGTACAACCGATGGCGTTTCAATCAAGTTTCGGCCTATAGGGACGACATTTCAACCGGTTTTTGGCCTTGATGTGGGCTCGTACAACCGTCTAAGAAGGCCCAAGCCCCTTAAACTTGCCCAATTTGCTGTAAAATCCAATTTTAATTAAAACAATGCATGCATATTGGATTTTTATTTGTTTTTTTATTATTAATTTGAAAACATCTAGAAACAATTGGAAACCCTAACAACCCAATATTTCCTATAAGAAAGCACTTGGTTCACTCATTCCTCGCACATTCTTGAGCAAGAGGAAGTTCCTACAGCAGCAACAAGCATTTCAGTTGTGGTTTGGAGCATTGGGAGCAAGCTTTGGTGCATTTCCAGCAAGAGGAAGGTTGTGGGCAGCAAGGAGGATGTGGGCATTTATTGATTTGGCAAGTATTCATGGCTGTGGGCATGCCTTCTCTAACTGTGGGCAGATTTTTTTACTGTTTTTGCAGCATTCATGGCTTCTCAAAGTGCGGTTTCCTCTGCCCCTATAGCGCCTCAACCAAGCAAGCAACAAGAATATTATCCTTTGTGCAGGCATGTTACCAAGATCAAGCAATTTATGTAAGAATGAGAATACCTTCAAGGGCTCTTACACAAGAGTCAAGACTCACATTTTTCATGAACGAGTTCAGGATGTTGAAGGTTGTTCATTTACCAGAAATCTGGAGGTGAGGGCTACATTCAAGAGAGAGCATGATGATGCTCAAAGGTTGAAGGAGCGTAGAGCTAAAAATGGTATGGATGGCACTAGCAAGCATACTGCTAGCTTGGGTGCTAGCAATGAGCCAAGGATTGTTCATGAAGCAAGGAAGAGGGCGGCCTTGTTAGAAGAAGAGATATCCAAGCCTGTAGGTGCAAGTAAAGTTAGCAGATTGTTGAAAATGCTCAACAATCAAAGGGGAGAAGAAGCCGAGTCTAGAGTGGCAAGGGCCATATTTGCTTATGGCATCCAATTTAATGTGGTTCGGTCCCCCTATTTGTAGGATTTGGTGAGGGCAATTAACACAGCCCTCAAGGTTTCAAGGGGCCAAACTACGTAAAACTTAGAACAGTTTTTGCTCAGGAAAGAGAGGCTACTACTTGATGATGTTCTAAAACCAATTTGTACCTAGTAACTCAGATGGTTGGACTAATACAAGGCAGAGGCCATTGATCAATGTCATTGCATCGTCACCAAAAGGAGCAATGTTCCTTAAAGCAGAAGATTGTTCAGGTGAGGTGAAAGATAGTAACTTCATTGTTGATATTTTAATTGTTGCTATTGAACAAGTAGGGCCAACAAATGTGGTGCAAATTATCACATATAATGGCACTTGTTTGCAAAGTTGCAGGCTTAATTGTTGTCAAAAACTGCATGGATTAAGGAGGTCAAAGGGCAAGCTAGGGAGATAATAAGATTCATCACCAACCACCACCAGTCTCAAGCAATATATCGAGAACACTCCAAATTGGAGTTGCTCAAAGTTGTTGAGACAAGATATGCCTCCAACTTCATCATGTTGCTTCGCCTTGTGGAGGTTAAAACTGCATTAATGAGTATGGTGGTGGGTGCCACTTGGGCTGAGTGGAGACAAACAGATTCAGAGAGGGGAAGTATGGTGCGGAGGGTGTCGATTGACGAGGATTGGTGGAGCAAGATAGAATTATTGCTCAAGTTCACATTACCAACTTCTCTGAGATGCAGACATGGTTTTCTAAACCATGGTTCGAGCTTCTCCATGATGCAAACACAAACAAACCTTTCTTAAGAGAGATTTATGATGGCATGGATACCATGGTTGAGAAAACCGTGGAAATTATTACACATGAGGCTCCAACTCTTCTTTTTGTTGATGTTGATTTTGTTGAGAATGTGAGATCCATCATGGTTACGAGGTGGAATGGATTTAACACTCCATTGCACACTTTGGCACATGCTCTAAATCCTAGATTTTATGACGAAGATTTCATTGCTCAAAGCAATGTGAAGAGAAAGGCCCCACATAAGGACAAGGAGGTGGCAAATGGAGTGAAAAAGGCCTTCCAGAGGTTATTTTTGGGTTTTTAACAAACAGAGGTGAGGGAGGTATTTGCTTGTTTTGTTGTTGGATTAGAGGATTTGGCAGACATATCATCTTTGGAGGAGAGGAGGACAATGGACCCGGTGAAATGGTGGACTTGTCATGGGGCAAATGGTGTATATTTGCAAAGCCTTGCCACTCGTATTCTATCACAAGTGGCAACCTCATCATCGGCAGAAAAGAATTGGAGCACCTATGGCTTCATTCATTCCGTGAAGTGCAACAGGTCAAGATCCCAAAACGCTGAAGACCTTGTATACGTGCATTCAAATCTCCGCCTTGTGTCTCATAGGGGTGAAGAATATGCAATTGGGCCTCATAAAGAGTGGGATGTGGATGCAAAATGCCCAGACTTGGAGCTCTCTCTTGGTTCTCTTGATATTGGTGATGATGCAACAGCTACTGCAAGTGGAATTGCCTCTTCTACCCATCCAGGCTCTAGTTCTGTTGAACATGCATCTTGTTCTATTTTTAATGATGAGGATGATGATGAGTATGACATGTATTAGGAATCTATGTAATTGCAGTTGTCTTTAGCTCATGTTTTATTTCATTTTGAGCACACAAAGCCTCATTTATAACAGCTGATTTTGGATGTATAGCCTCATCTATACAGGCTAATTTTGGATTTTGTTGCTTGCCTCATGTAATCAATGATATTGATCATCTATGGGAGTTAATATAGACATGTTTTTCCTTCTAAAATGTCATTTATGTGCGTCATTATGTTTTTCTTGCAAGATACGACGTTTCCCCCAACGTTTCCATTTTTGGACGGTCGCATTTCTTGCCATACTCGTTTCAGAAACTTCCAAATGTTTTCACGTTTCGTGCAACCTAGGTATACAATCAAAAAGGATTGAAACCCCCAAACAAAACAATGTGAAACCTTGCAATGATTGGTGTTCCTTAGACCAACGCGCTGCAAGATGGGACCATGTACATTCGCAAGCAAAGGTAACTAATTTGACAAGAAGGGATGTAACAAAATGTGTAAGATTTGGAAGTTGCAAACAATGCCCAAGAATGCATGTTCATGTTCATGACTGCTTTGTTTGCAAGAGTATGCTTCCTAGATGAGAGATTGATGCTTCACATTTGTTGGAACAAGGACCAAATAGAAAAAACTAAAGAGACTAGAAACTGCAATAGAACTATGTTTGGTAAATAAGGTAATCAAATAGAAATGTGAGTGAAAATTATTGTTGAAGTTCAATATACAATCAAAGACGACGAAAAACCAACTAAAACAATATGAAACTTTGYAAGGATCAGTTTCTTTAGACCAGCAAACTATAAGTGGGTTGTGTGCATTTGCAACCAAAGGTGACTAATTTGAGGGGGAAATGAGGTAGTAAAATGTGTAAAATTTGGAAGTTGTAAACAACACTCCCAAATGCACATTCACATTCATAATCGCTTTGTTTACAAGAGTATCTTACCAAGACAAGAGAACTGATGCTTCATGTTTGTTGGAACTACAACTATGCCATAGTTCAATCAACAAGTGTGACTCAACGTAGCAAATGATAGTGAAGAATGTGGGTGTGTAAAGGAAATTAGATAAATTGCCAATCCTTGGTCATATTGTATTTCTAGAGCTACATTATCGGATCCAAGGGACTGAGGGGATGGATTCACGGATCCCTGGATCCGCCTAGGATCCACTCCATGGCAAAGTCGGTCTGTAAGTGTTTTGAAACGTCGGCACTGTCTAATCAAAATCAGATTATGAAATACCTGCTCCACGGCAAAGTACATGTGACCGACTACCAGCACTGGGTAATCATACTACTGAATTTGTTTGCCCCCGATCCTTTTACTTCTTAAGGAATTATTATTAAATAGTTTGGGCATTGTTTGGCCAATCCTTTATGTTATAACTGAATTACTTATTAAATAGTTTGGCCTGCTTTAGTTAGTTACTAGTTAAACAGTTCAGCCCCCTTAGTTATAATTATTAAATAGTTCAAGTGGAATTGATATGTAATATATTAATTATCTATATAACTATTAAATATTACTAATATATTTAAGTCATATATTATAATATTTTTATTTTTTTTATTTTTAAAATTACGGAATTGATATGTAATATATTAACTATTCTATATAACTATCATATATTAGTTATTCCTAATATATTTAAGTTATATATTATAATTTTTTAATTTTTATCGAGTGGCGGATACGAATCCTGGTAACTTAGGTCTAGAGCCAATGCTCTCAATCCCCACCTAGAGGCAGAGTAACGTATATGGCACATCACCAAGTGAGAGGCCATTTAAGGACTCCAATATTGATTCATGTGATTTGGCTAACTTGAAAGATAATAAAGCTAAAGAAAATAGCAAGCACATAACTCCAAAAAAAATAGAAATACTTCATCCAATAGAAGGCATGAAAAGACTTTCCTGGTGTACACTTTGTTACATAAGTCATAGCAAGGCCCTTGCATGTCACATAAATCTTAGCCTCCTAGTATACGTGATAAACCAGACTTCTAATAACACTTGATAACAATTTAAGGGACATTATCGATATCAAAAAAGAGAAGATAGAAATCAAAAGAAAAAAAGGATCGAGATCAAAAGAGATCATTTTTCATATTCTTGGAGAGAGCCAATGTAATAACAATATCAATACACATTAATGTCATCACAATTTTTCCTTATATGCAAAAAACAGGTCATCTTAAGCCATCCAAAAATATTAAAACAATAACAAACTTAACTACCAATCAAGGCCAACTTCAAACTGTTTTGAGTTATTAAAAGAATACTAGCTTCCCACAGCCATTAGTGTTCATCACAAATTATGTAGCATACCTTAAATAAGCCACAGTTTATTGGAAAAACCCTAAGTTACTAGGATTCAGATGCATCAGATTTTTTAAAAGCTAGGATCCGGATACGACGAGGAAACAAGAGGTACAAACAAACAAACAATATATATATATATATATATATATATATTCATTCTCCAGAGTAGGGAAAAACCTACAATATTGGAGCCTTCCGACCTAACCTCTATTCATCCAATCTCAAGACCTCGATGCTGCTACATCATTATGTCTAGACAAAACTTGCCCACCTGAAATAACCTGCTAGTGGTACATAAAGGGGCGGACTTCCACTCTTGCCAGATACCTCTAGGTCTTGGGGTATTACCTCGTTTCCTTACTTTTGAAGGAGATAAACTTTTAGCCAATTAGAATTTTTATAATTAGTAAAAATGAAACTTATATAAAAAATATAAAAAATTCAATATATAAGTTATGTTATATTTATATAGATACACATAAAAAAAAATTAATATATTAACTTCTAAATTTTCCTCAAATTTGAACCAGCTTCATCAGACAGAATACTGAAAATGGAGCTCTATATTTATATAGATACACATATAAAATAAATTGATATATTTCCTCAAATTTGAACCAGCTTCATCAGACAGAATACTGAAGATGAAGCTCTATATCTCTTGTTGGTAATGAACACTAGAGCAGATTTATAGCTGTATGCATCCTCATCTGATTTTTTAAGCTTTGAACTTTTCTGTAACACTTTTCTTGTTGGATTAAGAATCAAAATTTTCTGTCTGAGATGTGCTCAATTCGGATTCTCCTTGAAAGGGCATATCTCGATTCTCAACAGACAATCTCCCCTCTCTGAGATATGAAGGATTCCTATGGATTTCAGAAGAGTAGTTAAGCATAAAATTCAGAGTAACAAGACTTAATTCTAAACTCATGTTACTGTATTAAAGGCTCTGTGAATGTCTAAACCATAAAACCTGTTGCAGATCTAAAAAGGATATGTTGGTTGAACATCTATGTAAACGAGGTAGAAATCAATTGATGTAAATCTAAGTTGCACAAAACATGGAAACGGGTACGCGTTTCAGAAACTGGAACGGTGTGGAGACATGACCCCCCCAAAGGGATACGTAGGGGGAAACATGGTATATAAAAAATACAAATATATGTATATATACACGTCGGGGGAAACGTGGTATATATAAAATACAAATATATATATATAGAGGGAAACGTGGAATATAAAAAATACAAATATATATATATATATAAAGAAAGTCAATTGAGTTTTAGCCCGAGTGGTTTGTGCTGAGGGGTGTTTCCCCCCAACCCAGGTTCAATTCCCGCGAGTGGCATGTTTGGCTCTTAAATGAGCACTCTATAGTAAAAGGCTCAGCTTTCTACAAAATCTGGTTTAACCTGGGTACCATCCTCGAAATGAGGAGAAGTACCCGGTCGGTTTCCCCAGGAGTTGTTCCCTCGGAAAAAATATATATATAAAGAATAGATTTTTTTAAATAACACGTTATCTTGCAAGAAAATAAGGATACACATCAATGATACTTTAGAAGGAAGCTCGTAGACATTAATCAATTAGGCTCAAGTAAATTAGTAATTAATTAGGAAATTTTAGTGTTTTTTAGACTTTCTATGGTTTCCACAGTCCTTTTGGGGGGCAGAATAGTCAATAGCAGCAACAAAACAGTCAACTAGCATGCTGAAATCACGCATACAGATCAAAACTCAACCTAAACATGTTTACATTTCGTGAAACGTGTTTCTGTACAGTGGTATGGCACAGAAACATTTCAGACATGTACCCTGGTCCCTACACGTTTCATACAGTGACATTTCCTGCTATTTAGATGTAAATTAATGTTTATCACCATAATCTTGCAAGCACAATTAAACTTGCTACTAATATAAGTGTAAAGTCTGCAGAGACAGGATAAACATAGGTTGAAACTTGAAACATATTGCACATTTGAAGCTTAAGCATAATAAGTGAATGCAATCAAATTTTAGAAATCATTGCTGCGGGCCAAAAGGCTGCATCAAATTTGATGATACTAAAGGCAATCTGTTATGAAATTATTGCATGACCTTAAATGTTTACTCACCCTGCTATCAGAATATCCAGAAGATCTTTATTTGCTTCTAGATAATCAGATGCAATTAGTCGTGAGTGAACTTGCTGCCTCTGCAAATTCGCCACAACTTGAGTCACATCTTTGCGTACCTGCCAAGAAATACCTCACTTTTTCATGAAGATGCCACATAAGACTGAGCTACAAAGTCCATCTTCGTAGACAATGAATCTTCCATGCTTTTTTTCAATTCTATTTCTCCAGGGCCTTATTCATAAGCAACCTGGGCTTCAATTATGCCATTCAGCTATAACAAGCAACACTGTAATACCTTACGATTTCCAAGAATTATTAATATGCTATTTGAAATCAATATCTAAACCCACAAAATTCACAACTCATGGTTAACAAATTTCAGTAAAGCATACCTCCAGATTTAGTTTGGGGAGGTGCACTATAAGAAGTCTTAATGTATCATGTTTAAAAAACTCTTGAGTTAGCTGGGCGCAAGCTTCTGGTACTGGCTCTGCTTCACTGTTCCCATATAGAACTGTTTTCATTTCTCTAATGTTTTTAGCTAGTTCTGCCAACTGCAAAAGTATAAGCTAACAATCAGTCAAATGTAACAGGTGAATAACAATTTAAGAGAGATTGGTATTCCAGATGGTGTGTATATATAATGAGATCACCAAAATGGCCAAACAACAAACCATGAATGGCCCCACAATAGAAAAAATTAAAACAAATTCTCGTTTAAATCGGTGAATTGTACTGGATATTCTACTGCATAAATACAAATTCCATACTACACCTATCCACAAATACCAGAACCAGTAGACCAAACCGGCCAATTATAACCAAATAAGACAGCACCAGCAAATAATCTGCTATTCAGGGTTCTGTAAAACATGGATAGCCTGTTATTCAAGGTTCTGTAAAACATGGATAATCTGCTATTCAAGGTTCTGTAAAACATGTTGATAATCTAACTTCAAAAAGATATTCTTATCTTAAAATAGACATAATTGCAGGTGAGAATTCACTTTAGGTGGAGTATCACCCTTCAACAGGTATATAAATGCATGGGCAAGAAAGACAACACTATCAATTCTCCCATTCTTAATTTTTCAGAGAAATATCTCATATCCACAATTTGGAATGGCCCTTCCAATTTTTTTATTCCTGAAAATCCTTGGCCTAAATAAAAAATTAAACAAATTTATAAAGTGCAAAACAGGTTGCTCCTGGTTCATGTTCAACAATGATATTCAAAAAAGTTCACCGGTGCAAAAAAAAATGATTGAAATTGTTTTCGTAAGTGTTTTACACACACACACACACACATTTTCTGTTCTATATTTTTTAATTTCAATAAAAAGCAACTTAAACATTTTTTTCCCAAAATTGAAATAAATTAAAAAAAAAAAAAACACCTAACCAATTAAATTTGACATGGATCCGAAACGTCGACAATCCATTGACAATACTGTGGTCTCTCCGAACATGCCTGAAAACACTCCTCACCACAGAAATCTCATCAATCAAAATTCAATATTTTTTTAAAATTGCCAAATGAAGTGACTGAGGTTAGGAGTAAAAACAATGCCAATGAATGATGATATGACCACCTCATTGAGCGAAATGGAGAACAAACAGCAACCAGATCGTATCAAGAAAAAATATTGTAGAACACAATCATAAAAAAAATAGACTGAAGCAATGCGCCTTTGTTGAATATCCCAGGCAACCAAGTAAAGACGCCACTGGTCAGCCTATATTCCCAGGTCTGTAATTTATCTTTCCTGCATCTATGCAGATGGTTGGGTCTTATGTACTCAGCCTGTTTTTAGGCGTACAGATCATGACAGAAATTAAAGTATTCGGGAGTGTTTGGCTCCACTCCCCCTGCTTTTTGCTCTAAAGGGAACCTAGATGGCACTTGAGAACTTAATGGGCATAGAGAGACCCTGCTTTTTGGTGGGAGAGAATCAGCCTAATGGGTATAGTCCAGACCTTGTAAAAATATTTTGTGAATAGAAACTCTGTTTTTTGTTAAAATAAATAGGGAAATCAAAAAATCACAATCACATTACAAATACCAAACAAAATAAGTTGTGAAATCTTCAAACATTTTGTCAAAATGATGATATTTTTCACTTGTGGTTACTTGACATTATGGCTAAGTGCCCTCATTATGGTATCACCAGCATAGATCCATCTTAACTTCCGATCTATTAAGCACCAAGAGGGATCCAAAAAAAATGAGATGAAAATCTTTGAGTGCTTAAAAGATCCCAAGTTAAGATGAAACTACACTGGTGTGCATTAATATATATATATATATATATATATATATATATATATATATATATGCATTCTGATTATTATTTAGATGGACATTAAATTTATTATTACTTTATTTTTAGTTGTGTAAAATATTATATTTAGATGACATAGGGTGGGACGGGCATTACAATCTCTTCAATACTGAGCTGTAGAATGCACGGAGAGTAGCTTATGACTTAATATCTGACCTAGTCAACGTTATTTTATATTATTTTAGGTGGTTAAGGCCAACCTAGACATTTCTGTGGACCCACAACCCCCCCTTTGTTGGGAAGGCGCTCCACCTCATAAGTTGTGCATGAATACACACATTATGAGTCTTTTGCATCATTATCTTGTATTTAATAGTGATTGATTATTTTTCCTAAGGGCACCATATCATTTGTTCTCTTGTTCTTTTGTTCAAAGGTTCATTTCTCTTTATGTTATATTTCTGTTGAAGGTTTATGCTGGATTAGGGTTTGCTGAAATGTTCACAGTAGATCCATTATCTATTTATGCTCTCAACATATTTTTCTCAACATACCTGAGCAGATATGTTAAGAATCTTTCTAAAGATGCAGAACTTAGTAGAATAAGCTAAATTTTATTATTGACAGAGGTTTTAAGTTATTTACAAGTATTTTAGAATTTTTGGCCTTTTTTATCCTTGCCTTTTTTTTAAGAGGTAGGTTTCACAATGCAATTTAGGGTTTCTCTCCATTTCCCTTACTTTTCATTGTGTGGAGAGGGCAGGCTTTTATGTTCTCCCCTTTCCCTCCATTTTCTACGTTTTGCTGAGATAGGAGATATTGATGTTACTTTAAGATTTCCTTTCTTGTAATTAAATTAAAAAATAAAGGAAAAATACACATAATAGTCCTACACACTGACCCATAGTTTACAAAGACAATAAAAAAGCAGACTTGAGGCTAGTTATAGATAGAATGGAAAAGCACCCTAGTCTGCAAGAGGAAAATCAAATCATGCACCCTAGTCTGCAAGAGGAAAATCAAATCATGCACTCCAATCGATACAAAAGCATTCACTTTAGAGCTTACATAAATGATAAAATCAAGACCTATGTTTACTTGAAAACTGAAAACAGCAAGAATGTTTAGAGGCAAATAAAAAATGAAAAAAGGTCCCTACTTCACATCGATGCAAGGAAATAAAACAAAAGCCAAGACTAATGAATAAGAATAAAAAGACTTTAAGAGATATTTCCCACTCTGTTAAATTAGCATAAGTTTTATTTCACTTACGGCCCATTTCAGGAATCCATATCTGCCAATAATATAGGATATTATTTCAGATTGATTACATTAAATTATCCAACAGAAAAAGCAAGGCCAGGTAATTCACTTTTTAAATCCACATTTTAGTTGATTTTTGATCGACTTAGTTTAAGAAACTGCCATGACCGAATAAAAAAAATTAAGGGCTAATATTTGCCTTGGCTAACTTTCCATTTTTTGGCCCAAAAGATTTCACCATGGAAGTAAGTATTCGCCCAGATTTATATGGGATCAAATTAATGTATCTGAAAGAATAGCCAACTTTTTCAGATAAATTAATTTGATCCCATAGAAATCTGGGCAAATACTTACTTTCATTTTTTTAATCCACATTTTAGTTGATTTTTGTTTGACTTAGTTTAAGAAACTGCTGTGACCGAAAAATGAACCAAAAAAAAGTTAAGGGATAATATTTGCCATTGGTTAACTTTCCATTTTTGACCCAAAAGATTTCACCATTGAAAGTAAGTATTCGCCCAGATTTCTGTGGGATCAAATTAATTTATCTGAAAGAATAGCCAAATTTTTCTATAGATTCTATAGAAACCTTAAATATTTAAAAAGATTTACAAAATTCTTGACAGATAATTATAGTTGATATTTTCAGGATCATAAAGGATCGCCAGGTGTCTACACTTATAAGAAAGTTTTGGTTCCTTGGCAGTGTCTGGGGAGAATTTCAATTAACAGTCCTGAAAGCCTAAGTAATTCGCCAACAAATTTTTAAGGCAATCTAAGAAACCGCCGAGCACTGCGACTATCTCATGGTATTGACTTCAACATCAACAAATATATTTAACAGAAACCTTAGCCATATCAAAATAACGCAAAATTATTTTGATTGAATGCCCGGTGATAATCAGTTATCATTCCATCAAATTAATTGGTTAAATTTAGAAAAACATATTGCCAAAAATAACTGCAAAAAAAATCAAGCTAGGCCCCGACATCTACAAAAACCGAACCGAATTTTCTATACAGAGACGGACCACAAAATAAAACGAATTTGCAATAATTGAGGAAAAAGGCGAACCTTGAGCAGCTATTTTTAATAAAACAATTCCGATCTTAGACCCTAATTTCCAGAACAGAGACGAAAAATGCAAAGCCCTTACCTTTTCTTCTCGCTTGAGCTCTCGAGCAGACGCGTCGACATAACCCAGAAGCTCCCGCGTCTGTCTAACGAGGTCCGCCGGAGTACGCGGTTTCGACTTGAACAAGCCCTTCATCTTTCAGATTCTCTCGTCCAGGCCCTAATTTACACAATTCAGGTGATAAAATTGCCGCAAACCTACCGCGAAGAGAAATAAATTACACCGACATTTCAATCTAGTGGTACTGTGAACTCTGGAAAGAACGACACAGTAAAAGAGCCAGGCAATCCAACTTGTATCCCCCGATCTTGTGGCTGGCGGGCACGGGACCGTACACTGTCGTACGCACGGCCATCACAATCCACCGAAAGGTCTTCTCCAGGGATCGAACCCGAGCAGGCTCGGCTCCGTAAAGCCAAGAGCATAAGTCAACAATACCCCGACAAAACAGAGTTGTCCTGTTCTGCTCAAGCAAGGGAACGCAATGGAGCCCTAATCACACCATAAATTTGTGGCTGGCAACCGCGAATCGGCCGTGGAGAATTGGGATTTCCGGGTCCAGGGTTTATTCTTTGTCCGATTCTAGCCCTATGTAAAAAACGTTAAAAATTAAAAGAAAAAGCCCAAATAAAAATAAAGTGAAAAGAAGCAGTTTGCATAGTAACTTTATAGGAGTCAGGGGCCTGACACGAGCACGGACGGCACGGATTTCGCGGGGCGAGACAGATCCACGGCTAACGTGGGCGCGAATTGGGATCGGGTCTTGCCTGCGTGTCGAAAATCAACCGGTTATATGATTTTTAAATTGGAGTTTTTCATCAAAATTTTAATTTTTGTTAGGTGGGTAAATATTTTGTTTCCATTTATAAATAATTAATAATTGAGATAAAGATAATGTATAATATTTAAAATGTGGTGAAGTTTGTAGTGAAAAATAATAATAAAAAAAATTTAAGGATGAAAATTTATTTTAAAATGTAAAAAATTTGGTTATCAGTTTTTTAAAATGAAAACTATAAAATGTTTGTTGATATTTTTATAAAAATATTCAAATTTCCAAGTATTTTATATTGTTTTTTATAAAAATTTATTGATTTTTAAAATAAAATATTTTTATCCTATAAAATTTGAGTTAATTATTTTTAAAAAATTGGAAATTGAAAAATCTATTTTTAATTAATTATTTTTTTAAGATTGGAAATTGGCAAATCTGGAAATGTGAGTCTGCTCGCAGGCTCACATATATGTGAGCTGAAATATGGAAAATTAATCTTATTAAGAAAATTTACCCCCAAAAATTTTCAAATAAAATAATATATAATATATGATTGCCTTGAATATTTATGATAATTGTAAGAATTTAATCAATGATGATGATAATTGTAGTGGTTAATGTATCATTATCAAATTTGGTTTATAAGAGAGGTAAAGAAATGTTTAGTTTGTTTTAGAATTTTGTTTTTTAATAGAAAAGTTTTAAGAAAAGTGTTCTTATATTACCATAGTTTTGATAGTTTTGAAATTATAATTTAATGTGGGTGTATGGGGGACATTTTTCTTTTCAAGGAGAAAATTTGCTCAATTATATTAGGCATATAATTTTTTTACATCTTCCATCTCATATTTGAGGATCCCATAGTAAAAAACTTACGAATCGGCTCCAAGCTTACAATAACAATAAGACATTAACTTGTCTCAGATATCTCAAGTCGAAAACTACGGACTACATTATAGACATCACCTAATTGAAAAAACAAAACTATGTCTCCCATATACAAAATATATAATCTATAATGTCGATTAGTTAAAAACCACCCCAAAATAACTAATGGATTCTAATTTGTCTCCTAGGACCTTCTTCTCCATTAGTCCATTGATGATATGACATCGTGCCCTCGGGTTCTCCAATGGCCTGCTTTGATAGCACATCTGCATCAGAATTAAAGTTTATGTATATGTGTTGGTAGCTAATGGACTGAAATTTCTTTGCAAGGGATTTAATTCTAACTTTCCAGCCTTCTACTGAGCTAACCTATACTCTGCCTTTGTTTAATAGCCAGTCGATAACTACTTTCGAATCTCCCATAACATGGATGCATGGGATAGACAAGTGACCTGCTAACATGAGTGTGGCCCATGCTCCCAAAACTTATGCCCTTGTATTTGTTCCTTTGCCACAATTGAAGGTCCATTTAATGACTGTAGCATCCATAGTTTTTATAACACTGCCTGCACCACACCAACTGCCATCTCTTTGAGTTGCTCTGTCGAACCATGCAAATGCAGAATCCTTTTGATTATTGATCAGTACATCTCTCGGAGGTCTATCCTTTGGTTGAGTACTGGTTCTATTTTGTAATGCCAATGTCTTATAAATCATCGTCTGTATAAAAGGAGTGGACTCTTCAAATATCACTTTATTTCGCTCATGCCAAATGAACCAAACTATGTGTTGCTAACTGTGTAGAAACTTTCTTTTCCACATACCAACTTTTTATACAATCCGATAGAGTATTTCCAACCCAGCTTCTTTTTAAATTTAAAACTTTTGTAATAATATTCCAGACTGATATGGCAAATGGACACAGTTTAAAAAGGTGAAAGGTAGATTCTGAATCGAGCTTACACAGTGGACAGCGCCCAGGTCCTTCCCAACCCCTTTTCTACAAAGAGTCCCATGTTAATATTTTTCCTTCCATCGCCAGCTAGACGAACAATTTAATTTTTAATTGGGCATTCCAATTCCAAATTGATTGTCTCCAATTCTCCACTTTCAACAATCTTTTTGAAGTAATAATACTCAAGTATAAATTTTTAACATATGGAACGCCAGAATTATCTCCTCCTATCCACAATAATTTATCTTCCATTTCCTGGATGAGAGCTCCAGAATCAATAATCGCCTGCCTAAACAGATCCCACTCCAATGCAATATCGCCCACGAAACCCAGATCAACACTGGACAACCAATAGGAGGATAATGATTGAACATTTGTAAAATTCCTAGCTTGTGCAAGAGTAAAGATATATTGTTGGTTTAATGTTGACAGGAGATTATTAGAGAGGAAAGAACTATCTCCCATCCCTGGGATCCAGTCCTTTCCTAAGGCGATTTGTTGACCCGTCCCTGGGTTCCAACTTAATCCATGCATGATTAAGTGAACTACTTCTAACAATCCGCTCCATATTCTGGATACCCCACTCTGCTGGAAAGACTGGGATCTAAGTCAATTTATCACTGTCGCATGGCGGAGATACTTGTCGATTATAACCCTCTGCCAAATTCCCGCTCCCATAAGAACTCTTCAAAGGGTATCCGCGGCCAAAGATTTGTTGAAGTCATAAATGTTGAGAATTCCCCAACCCTCATATGCCTTAGGAACCGTAATCTACTCCCAATTGCACAGATGCATTTGGTGTGAATCGTTATTTCTCTTCCAAAGAATGTTGTACATTAGCTTCCTCGGTGTATTCAAGACCGAACACGGGACAACTTCCAGAGACATCCAATATATAGGTTGCCTTGTTAGCACAACTTTCAAAAGGGTTAAACGTCCTCCTAAGGATAGCCACATATAGTACCAATTGTTTATTCTTTTTTTAAACTTTTTACTAACCAGCCCCATTCTTCAGCACGCTGCGCTCCTGCCTTAAGAAAAAAACCAAGGTATTTGAAACCCAAATCCATCTCCAAGAATCTATAAGGAAAAACAACTTTGAAAGAAATTAGATCATGTTTCGTTAGTCCAACTTGGTGGAAAGTAGACTTTGTTTCATTTATAATTAATCCCGAGGTCAAACAGAAAAAATTTAGTACCTTGTCAATCTCCCACCACTCCTGCATTGTAGCCTTTGTCATTATGATCACATCGTCAACAAACAAAATATGTAAAAATTTATAGTCCTGGATACATTAATACCTGTCAACTTACCCTCTCTTTGACTATCTTTTAGCAAGAGGCTCAGTCCTTCCATAACTAAGATGAAGAAAAGAGGCGATAAGGGACATCCTTGCTTTAATCCCCTAGTGCTTTTAAAGAACTCAGTAGCTTCACCATTGATCAGAACTAAAAAGGAAGTGGAGACCACACAACTCATTATCCAGTTTGACATATTAAAGCCCATACCAATTTGGAGAAGTAGCAAACGCAACAAATCCCAGTTAATACAGTCATATGCTTTCTGTAAATCTAATTTTAAAACCAATGACTTTGTTTTCTTCTTTTTAATGTTGTGAATGCACTCATGCACTGTACCGATGGCATCCTGTATCTGTCTCCCCTGGAGAAATCCCAGTTGCTCCTCATAAAGAGATCTATAAAGAATCGGTTGTATCCGATCAACTGTAATCTTAGAAATAATTTTATAACTCAGATTACATAGTGAAATTGGTCGGAAATCACCGAAAAGATGAGACTTGTTTACTTTGGGAACCAAAGTAATAAAAATTGAGTTTAATGCTCCTATAATGAATCATTTTATTCTAGACTCTTCAACCATTTCTAAAAGATCCTCCCCGAAAACATCAAAGAAATTCTTGAAAAACTCAACTGTCCAGCCATCCGAGCCCGGACTTTTATCAACTTTGAAATTTGATAAAACCTTCTGCAATTCCTCCTTTTCAACAGGTTTGTACAGGGCCTCAGCCTCTATGTCATTTATCATATTTGGAAACAATGCAACCACCTTGACTTGATCCCTCATAGAAGGTACCAAAGATTCTTTGTAAAAATCTTTGAAGTGTTTTAAAGAAGCCTTTTTTATATTTTCCTATCCACTGTAAACTTGTCCCTCTTCATCGTGTATCTCCCAAACAAACTTACTATTTCTCTTGAAACTTGCAAAATTATGAAAAAAAATTGTGTTTAGGTCTCCACTGAGTAACCACATAGCTCGGCTGCGTTGGCGCCATTGCTCCTCCATTTCATGAAGAATTTTATTTCTTTCTTGCTCCAACACCTTTAATGGTTGATCAACAAACTTAATACAGGTGCCCTCCGCCAAGTTTTGAATTCTAAAGGAAATCTCTTCCTCGAGGCTATAGAGTCTTGAGTTTTTCCTAGACCTTTGTTCCTTTTGCCAAACTTTTGTGATAGCTTTTAAATCTTTTAGTTTCCAAACTAGTCGTCTCTGCTTACCAGTCTCCTGTAGATATAATGGGTCGTTCCACAGTTTCTGGACCATCGATATGAAACCTTGCTCTTTAATCCACAAAGGATTAAATTTGAACAGAAAAGCCTTAAATAGCAGAGGTAAATCCAACTGAAGTAATATCCGAGCATGGTCAAAGATGAAAGGGAACTCTACCCATGCTCTATAGATACCCACTTAAGAAAATAAATCTTCGGAAATGAAAGATCTATCTAGTCTTTTTGCAATGAGATCTGCTCTCGTCCATTGCGCCATGTAGGTACCACTTTTCCAAGAACAAATGAAAGTAATTATTGAAAAAACTTGCCAACGTCCCCAAAGAAGACGCACCGCCCCAAATTTCGTGTGTAGATAGAGTCAAATTTAGATCCCCTGCAAGTATACAAATTTTTAGGGTTAGCAAACCTGCAGATTCCAGCCTTTCCCAGAATTGTTTGCGATCCACACATGGCCCGTAGATAATAAGAAGCGTAATCTGTCTTTTTCTTTCCAAACAAAAGCCTATCAATAAAATCCCACCACACGTAAGAAATGGAACCAGATCAAAATAAATTGGATCCCGAGAAACCAATAAACCGCCAGAAGTACCAACAGAATTCACCGCACAACATAACCACTTTGGTTTAAGTGTGTGAAAGAAAGAACGAGCTTTTTCAGAGTGAACCAAGGTCTTCTGTAAGAAAACAATGTTTGGTCTTGTTTTGTCCAGAACACTTCAAACCGAGGCTAATTTCAGGGTGCCTCCCCTTCCCCTTAAATTAAGTGAGAGTAATAACATTACTTAGACCTAGCAAGGGCCTTCAAAGCTCTAAGGGCCCCACCTTCGGTGGACATATGTGAAGCTTGAATTTGTGACAGCTCTACAGTAGCTTTCTTCCGGGCACTTATGGTTTTAACCGGTGAGAGTTCGATTCCCAAACCCCTGGACCAAGCAAATTCTTTTACGGCCTCTACAACAGTGAATCTCAAGCAACTTGCCTCTCCTTTTCCGGCCACAGGGTCAGTTACCGTTTTACCAAGGTAAACTAGTAATTGTACAGTTGTATCATTACCTCGGATGAAAGGGATCAGTGATTCAAGTACTGCAGTGAGAGAGGACTCCTCATCTTCCGGTTCTCTATAGCTAGGTGGAGAGGAAGGAAGACCTGTCAACAGTTGACCATTCCCCAGGCTACAAGTGGCCCCAGAAGGAATAGAAGGTTCCAAAGGAGGACTGTGGGGTGCTTTCTTGTCAAAGGGCAAAACTGGGTTGTCAGTGAGAGTCATCGGCTCCAATTCCGAGAGGACAGTCTGAGAGGTAAGTAAGGGTTCTCGACCTCTGGAGGATTGACTAGAATCACTCAAAACCCCTGTCTCTACCAAAGGTGGCGAGCCAGAAAATGAAGTAACTCTCTTAAGCCAACCTGAAGAGTTTATAGCTTCTCTTTCCCACATAGACATTGAATTATAAAAAACTGGACAATGTGTTTGAATCTTACCGATAATCGTGGAAATGTCCTCCAAGTTGTTGGGATCGACCCGGTCCTGTTGAACATCTTCAAATCCAAAGAAACTCGGTTCCATAGAGGAGTCAAGTTGACTATAATTAAAATCAGACCCTTCCTGAGAATAAACTCCATCACCAATACCTTTACAATCCCGTTGCAGATGTGTAGTACTTCTGCAGTAACTGCACTTGAACGGGATACCAAGGTAATCAATTCTCTGAACAATATGTCTTCCCCTCCACTCAATATCAAGTGTCTCTGGCAACCCCAGATGTACATCCATTTCCACCTGTACCCTTCCAACCTTTCTCATTGTCGCCGCGAGATTTACTCTATCAATCATGATGAATCTACCTAGGGTGTCTCCAATGGCCGCCAGCGCCCCTTCATTCCACATATACAAAGGTAGACCCGGTAGCAGAACCCAAATATGTCTTAACAAGAAATACTCTGCTTCCGGGTTGAAAGCAACCCTCCATCTCTTTAACATTAAACTACTAGCTCCATTAACCCATTTTGAACCTAGCAGTGTTGCAACGTCTTTAGGACAATTACACAGGAAACCCATCCAACCCTTCGTTAAATAAAAAACCTTTGGAACATATCCTAAGATAGGACACCATACCCTCTCCAACCAGACCGTATGGGGGAAATTTTAAGAGAAGGTGCTTTTCATTTTCAACTCTATTAGTGCCACAAAGTTGACAAATTATTTCAACCCATTAAATTTTAGAAATTGTCCATCACCCCATTTCACTATAAAACTAGTGAGAGTTTGTTTTTATTTTAATAATGTTGATTAACTTTTTTATGTTAGTCAAAACAAATAGATGCTTTTAATCTTTTAAATTTAATTAATCAATCCTCATTACATTCAAAAAAATATTTTACATGATCCCTTTAATATTAACATCATCAACATTTCCCCCAGATGGGGTGTCAACGGGACCATCGTGCGCTTGGACAGATGGGCAAACACCTGGCCACAGCCCACGCAACACCACGCCACCAGAACCTGCACTCACTCCAGGCATTTAATCCATGCATTTAACTTATCGATTGACGTACCCCTACATTCATTCCTACACATAGAAGTTTATGGCAATAGCGCTCCAGCTCGTAGGGGGTATAAATGTGATGGGCTGGCCTCCTAACCAGTCCCATCGTAAGCCCCAGATCTATGGTTTTTGGTCCGCGACGGTGAAGCTCATGGCTCATTCGCATTATCCGCCTCCCACTCCTCGCAGTCACACACCAGTCTGAGTTTCTCTTTGTCGTTGGTTCGAGCTTATCCCTCTGCTCCACCTCCACTTCGATTTATTCCTTCCGCTCCACCTCTGGTTCATTTCCTCCCCTCCTCTCCTGGTCTTTTTCCTGATGTCGCGACAACGAGGTAAGTCAAAGCAGGGGGCAGTTTGGTATGTTGCGAGAGGTCGAAGCTCGCGGGGTCGTGGTAGGCAAGCTCCTCAGAACTTGCCTCAGGCTCATGTCCGCGCCTCCACTCCGAAACTCCCCCATGACCCTGTCTTCGCCTTTACTCCGGAACTCCCTCCAGACCGTGCCACCACTCCAGAGCTCCCTCCTTTGTCCTCTTCGTTTGCATGCAGAGTCGAGTGGTTCGATAGCTTTGGCAATTCCCTCAGTTTTGCTCCTAAGCTCAGCCCAGAGTCGTCGCCCATCCACCAGCCTCCACCTCGTCCCCCTCCTCCCTCCGCTCCCCCAGTCCGACCGCCCCTCTCTCTTCTTCCTCCTCCCCTCTCCCTTCTTCCGCCAACCCTCCTTCATCTGACGCTCCACCACCCCCTCCGCCTCTTCTTGCTTGTTCTCAGTGCGATGGGCTTGGGAATTTGAAGAATTCTCTGGATTTCATCTAGAGCTCAGTCATGGATGTCAAGTGCACCATCAAGGAGTTGTTGAACAAGGATGAACGTCGGGCTCGTCGCAAGGAGTGATCTGAAAATGATAAAGGCTTGTATTCTTGAAATTATTTGCAAGATTTATTTTAGTGTACTTATGCAAAAGGATCAATTTGCAAACACAAATTTCATAGAAATTACACATTCAAGATGCAATAATAACCAGCAAAAATAGTGAACAGTAAACACATAACACAACAAATGATAAAGGAGTTCACCCCTCTCTTGAGCTACATCTCCCGGTCTAGCTTCCAATGGATCTTTTATATTATTTGCTCAAAGTGCTAAAATATGTGCTTTACAATGCTCAAAATGCCAAATAGATGGCTCCAATAGCTTCAGAACGTCCAAAAACCCCTTGCTGGGCTTTTTCGGCACCTGATTTGGCCAAAAATTGAAGAAGATAGGCTTCCTGGAAGTTCCCCTTCAAACTTGTTGTCTCTGGATCGCCAAAATGCACCTCTCTGTGTCCAACCTAGCCTCTGCGCGTTTTTTCGTGCTTAAACCTAGCACCGGACACACAACCGCAACATGCGCACAATTGTAGAACGGTTAGGGAACCTAGCCCCCTAACCACAAGTCGTTGGGCACATGGCCATGTGACCGCACCTCCACACATAAAAGGGCTAAGGCCCAAATTGAATGGACATATGACAAGTGTCGGTGTGGTTTTAACCGTTGGCAATATTAAACTCCCGCGCATTTAACGATCGATCATATGTATTAACAATACAACCGCGGGCTTTGACTCCGTTTGAATTGTGCGCGCGTGGTGTGGTCTTATGGGAATCCACACATGCTAAGCCCCAGCCCGGTCCGCGCCCAAAACATAATACAACTCAAACTTAAATATAAACAAAACCATATATGTATTAAGAACCAACGCATGGGCTATTGGTAACCCACGCCGTGTGAAAGCGCTCCACCATGGCGAGAGGTCCGAGGTTCGACCCCCACGGACTCCATATAGTTTTAACAACCAAACCAAAAACGGTGCCACGTGGCAGCCCATGCCTGGGCCATGTGGCACCATCCCACTTGCCAAAGATATGCCACGTGTCGAGATATGATTGGACTTCACAACTGCCAACTGTCTGCCAACTCAGCCTTTCCACGTCAGCGTACG
>ML778999.1:842461-853782 GCA_009831015.1 Picea engelmannii | reverse complement strand
CCTGAACGTCCATACGTGATTATTGCCCCTTTCTAAAGAATATTTCTTGTAGACTTTGGACCAATGATTCTCTGAATTTTCTCGTGCAAATGTGTTTAGTGTGTCGTCGCATAAGCTTTCTCTCATTTTTCCATCTTCTTATGTGACTGTAGTAGCATGCAAAAGACTTCTATGATTATGGAATAATCTTTTCCCCGCTTAAGCTAATTAGAGCTTTTGTTTCAAGGGAAAAGTTATATGAATTAAATTAGAATTTATGAAGTTTTTTTTAAGTAAGAGATTTTATATATAAAGAGCCTTCAAAACCCAGACCAGAGTTACAGAAGCTTGAAAACAACCGTGTTGTAGTTACTGAACTGCCCTAAGGGGAAACTAGTTCAGTGAACCGGCTAAGTCTAGCAATTTTACAATCTAACAGTCTTAGAAAAACCTTTAAGCAAAGCTAAACTGACTGGGCTACAGCTAAGAAAAGTAAACTAGAGAAAAGATCAGAACCCTAGTAGGGTCAGACACTTGGCAAATAACCTGGCCAGGTGGCTTGGTATGCCTCGTCCCAGGGTTCCTCTTCGACGAGCGTCCCTTTCCATTCTATTTGCATGTCAACATCTGAGTTGCCCCCTTCCAAGTTGGCATCTGGCAGAGTGTCTCCGGATGGATTGTCCGTGTGGATGCCCATGGCTGCTGCAACCTCCGTGTCCACGTGCATGGCCTGCCCAAAGTTGCCACCTTCTGGTTGTTGCACCTGTTCATTCCTACCGACGGGCTCTGCATGGGGAAGCTCTGCTGCTCCCGCGGCTTCTGGAGTGGAGTGGAAGGTTCCCTGGAAGGTGGAAAGGATTTGGAGGAGAGCCAAGGTCTTCCCATCCAGTAGCTACAGTCGGAATTGTAGGTCCTCCAATCCTTGTCGGAGCTCAAAAACCAACCCATAGAGAATGGCCAGGCTGTCCTGCAGCTGCGAGTCTGGGATGGAGTCTATGAAAGAGTGCGGCATGTGCTGGGCATCCCGAAGAAAGGGTGGCACCTCCAAGGGTGGGATGGAGGGGAAGACTGCCGGTGCAGAGGCTGGCACGCTGGCTGGGGAGTTCGGAGGGACTGCGGGAGGTCCTGAGAGTGAGCCCAGTGAGCTGTCGGTGAGGACCAGGCCTTCAAGCCGGGAGGCAGGCGGGGTGGAGGTGGCGAGAGGTTACAGCTCGGGTTGCGAGGAGTGCGAGGAGTGCGTAGAATGGGAAGGGTGCAAAGAAGGCGAGCCAGGGGGACAATCAGATACTCGAGGCCGAGGAGGATGCCATGGAGAGCCTCTCCTTGGGCTCCCTCTTTGCCGCAACATTCTGACCTTACAGGAAAGGAAAAGCTGAGAGGAGAGTCCCAGATGGACGTAGAGATCCTGGAGTAGCCTAATGGCGGTGAGCACTAAGGAGGAGGGAAACCAAAGTAAGACATGTCTGGGTGTCTGAGGGAAATGAAGGCCGGGACACATGCGGAGGTTAATGGCGCCTTCAATTAGAGAAGCCATGGAGGAGACAATAATGCGAGTCGGGCGCACCAGCGTTAATGGTGCACCGGATGTCGTATAGGCGTTTAAATGCATGGTGTAGGTGGTGGAGCTTGGCACGAGCCCAACACATGGCCCCTGCCGCGCTGGCCTGTGCGCTCCTCCTCATCTCGCCATGTGGCCCGCACCAACACCCCATCCGGGGGTAGAATTTATGAAGTTAACATCGAAGAACTTGTTGTATTAATAATGGTCCCGATAAATTAACTTCACACAAGCCAAACATTAAATGTTTCTTTGATTACCGTGACATGGGAAAAAGCTTTCGATGGAGGGGAAGAATGAATATTGAAATTTTGAAAGATGTAGTCTCCGCTTCAACGGTTATAATGAATAATCTCGAAAAAGTTTCTAAGAACCAATTATCGTGCGGACAGAGAAAATAAAAAAGAGCTTGGATAAAGACAAGAATACTTGCTTCTATGGTTGCGAAGGAATTCTTAAAAAGAAACTAAGTAATTCAAATCGACGAACAGAGGATAGGTGATATTTTAAAAGAAAACAAAGAAAATTCTGCTTTTGCAATTCCAAAATGAGACTAAGTATGGAGATCGACAGATGAAATTATACTTATAGACTGAAAGAGATTATGCTTGTTGTGATTTCATCGCTCTAAAGGCAAGACAAGTATTATGGGAGATGAAATTTTTCTAAGTATAGTATATTGAAAACCGAGTTATGAGAGAATTTTAGGGTCAACATTGACAAAGAATATTGGTGCTCCCCAAGGTGAGACACTTGGGTGTATGTACCCTTTCTTCAACAATTCTTCTAGCTGCATTTGTAATTCCTTTGATTATGGAGTATTCATTCTATAAGGTATTTTTGATACCAGGGCAATTACTGGTACTAAATCAATGGAGAAATCTATTTCCCTCTTTGGCGACAATCTTGGTATTTCTTGGAATACATCTTCAAACTATTGTAATATTGAAAAATCTTCAAGACTTGGTCCTTTTGTCTTTTCTAGTTCCTCCACATGAGTTGCATATAATTCACATCCTTTCATGAAACATCTCTTTAGTTGCAAGGCTGAAATATCCCTTATAGAAATGGGTCTTGGAATTCCTTTTACAATGCTCTGTTTTCCTTTTTCATCAAGACATGTAAATGTCTTGTTATGGCAATCTATGACAACATGATGGTTGTCTAGCCAATCCATTCCAATGAGAATATCATAAAATCATAATGGAATGATATTCATATTAAAATTAGTATTCACTCCATTCAGATTTACTGGACAACCTTTAACAATCTGCTTGATCCTTCTTTTGGTTCCAGTGGCTAGTTGAACCAAACTTGATTTTTCAAGTTTACTTGTCTCCAAATTTAATCTGTCCACCGTTTTAGGATCAATGTAACAATGGCTTGCTCTTGAATCAATTAAAATAGCAATATGATGATTAATGATCTTACCTTCCACCTCAATCATATGGGATTGGTATTCTACTTATCGATCTTCTAAGGTTGCATATATTCTTGGAATACTTTTGTCCATGTCCTCCACTATTGTAGCTTCTTGAATGTTGTGCATGGACTTCATTTTGTCTTCTCTATGAGGTAAATCCTTGTACATGTGATTTTCGTTACATCCCCAACATTGGATTTGTGGTCTTCCTCTTTTTACCATGAAGTCTTTCCTCTTGGATTCATCCTTATCATGTTGATCTTGTTGATTTTTATTTGGGTTGTTTCTATTGAAAGGAGGTTTGAATCCCTTCCTCCTCTGATCATATTTCTCTTTCTTCTTATCTTTCCAAGACTTCTGCAAAGATTCTCCACCCTTGCCTTATTCATACAGATACTTATCTTTCTTGATGCTATCTGTCAGAGTTTTGGGCTCATCATATTGAATATTCTCTTTATAAAATGATGGTAGTCCACTCAAGAACCTATGTATCTTCACCTTCTCATCCTTGATAAACCCCACATTCTTCAACAATCCCAAGAACTTATTTTCATATTCTTCCATGGTCATGCTTCTCAACTTGAGTTCAAAGAATTCTTGCATCTTCTTACCACATAAGTGTTATGAAAGATACTCCTAAAAATATCTATTGAACTGCTTCCAAGTGATCATGTTCTCATTAATGTGTTCAACTTGCTTCAATTGATCCCACCACATAGCAGCTTTTCCATGCAAATGGTATGTGGAAATTCTGGCTTTTAGGTTAGATGAGTAATTGTGCAACTAGAAGTACTTCATGATTCCATACAACCATGCTTCGAAATCATTTTCCCTTTCTCTTTCACCATCAAAGGATGGTGGCTTAAGCTTCCTCGACTCTCGTTGCAAACTGTCCAATTCATGCCTTCTTCTTTGGTGCCTAACATGAGACACTTTTGGACTGCTTATGGAGTCTTTCGATGCATGAAATTTCCTTGTTGAATAACGAGGTGAGTGATGTCTATGAATTCTGCTAGCACTTCTTGAATGACCATATCTTTTGTGGTTCTCTCTACCTTCATGATGCCTTCCTTTTTCCTCCTGTATTGAGTCTAATCCATTCTTTGCTTGCCTATGCAACTGATTTAGGCTTTGCATCATTTGAGCATTTATTTGATTTTGTTCTCTCATCATCTTCTCATTGTCTGCTTTGTAACTCTACACTTCTATTCTCAAGCTTCTCACAATCTTTATCAATTTTTCTTGTTCCCCTCTGTTCCTCTGCCCATTATGTCTCTGCATTACCAACACTGATATTTTGACCTTTGACTTCTTTCGCATGACGAAAGGCTCCCTCTCCTTCTTCCATGTCCCAAATTTGCATTCTTATATTGAATTGATACGTTTTTATCCCTTAATTTTGCAAAAGGTGCAAGCAACCATTTTTGTTTGAATTTTGCATATTATAGAATTTGTGAATTAATGCTACATGTCATTTTTCTGATTAATTCATGAAGAATTATATCATGGTTCTCCCAATTCTAATAATTTCAAATTCTTCTTCTCTGAACCAACTTTTCAATGACTATTCTCTTGCTCGATTATGAGTCTTGAGCATAAATTTGTTGATGGAAAAAGCAACGAAGAAATATCCATTAGCACATGCAACATAGCTTCAACGCTCATCGAGCGTCTGATCATTCCTTCAAATTTAATCTTGATCGTTGATCTAGTTTTCTTTAGATTAAATCACGATCGTCGATCTACTCACTAGCCACCTAAAATGCCATGCAACCACAATGAACACCAACCTTCTGATCTTCCCTTTATTAGATCTCAGTCGTCGATCTATTCTTCTTTAGTATATTGGTACCACCGAGTCTCCAGCTTACAACTACTGTATGATCAGATCTTAGATTGATCTCAACCATCGATCTGTCCCGAAGGATTCGTCGCAGTTCTAAGGCATATCTTTTCTTCGTTTCAAACTTCTGTGACCTCCAAATTACACCCTCAAGTTTCGTCGTACTCATTTTGCACCTATACTCAGAATCTTTTCAATCTTTTCTCCGCGGGTGTTGGTTTTCTATTCCCTTCTATCCATTTACCATTATAGATTGACCCTGGTTCATAACCAAGAAGCTTCCCAACAAAAGCCTTTAAAGACTATCGACCCCTCTGGTTACCCAGAAGGCAACGCAGTACACAAAGTGCACTGCACAGTCTCACTTGAGATAGCTCTATGGGTGGTTGCAATACTCAGGTGTTTGCAACCTGGGACTGAGCGAGATCTGTGCTTGTATGTCACAACCTTTATTTAGTCCATTTAACATCTTGTTATAACAATTATTCTACGCATGCATGTAAAATACTAGATCTACTTAATCACTTCATTCATTCAACATTCATCAACTAATCAGACACAAAGACACATTCATTCAATCCCACAACACAGAGTTACCGTGGTTCACCCCCTCCTGGGTTACATCCACAAAGATCTGGCCCTCAAGATTTTATTATGGTTTAGAAAGATATCACGTTGCACGTGTTTACAATCTTAGTTCTCCCTCTTTCACACCGGCTCCTCGATCCCTGCGAGGCCGACTAGATCACACCAGGCTCCTCAGCCTGCAATCTAACCCTTGGGATAAAGTCGCTCACTCCTTCCTTCGCTCACCACCTTAATGATTCGTACAGTTCTTATAGTACTCTTCCTCTCTGTCTCTTTCTCTCCTAAGTACTACTTATTTATATTTTTGTCTCACCAGCCATTACAATGTAATACAAAAACCCTAACCCTAGCGTCGTTAGGTCTTCCATGCATGCGCACGTGCTGCTTTTCCTTCCAGCTGTCTCTTTCCTCTTGCATGCCTTTCTTCCCAAAATAGAATTTATTTCTTATTCGACCTGCTTCCAACAGGCCCCCAATAATGACATGTGGCTCATCTCGAGCCACCTAACCCTGGTGTGCTTCGTCAATCTCTCTTGCGATCGCTTGAAACTTCTCTGTGAGCTCTGTTGCTTGCGTTTGGACCTGCACAGTCTTCTCCTTGAGTGCATCCAATACCTGCACTGCAATATCGTCACTGACCATCCTTGCACACTCTATCTGGGTTTGTGCCATATTCATTTTTTCTTCTTTTGCATGTGCAATGACCTTTGTTTCCCGCTCCCGGAGCGGTTCCATTTGAGGCTGGCGCTCCTTTTTCTGTGTCTGCGTAGCTATGAGTTTTGCCTACAGTTTCTTCATATCCTACGCTCCTTTGACGTGCTCCATGATTGGCATTGTCGTCTGCCTTTACTTGAGGTCCTGGATAGTTGTGCTTATCCATTCTTCTTCATGGTCCCACTGCTGGACCTGTTGATCCTCTTTCAGCTTCGTCCAGAGCTATGTTGCTTTCTCAAGCAAGTCGGACACCGCGTGGACTTGTCGCTCTATCTCCTTTATCTGCATTGTTGCCTCCTTCTTCCTCTTCTCCTTCACATCTGGTGGAGTGGTAGGTATGAGCTGCTCCCAGAGGTGCTCGATCTTCCATTTGTATTGATCGATTGTCTACACAATTTGATCAATCTTCTATGTCACTGTGAGTTCGGTTGTCTGCGCGCTCTTTGGGATTTTCTCATAAGTTACAACCAATTTATGCTCCAACCTATTTCACGCGGTCTTTCTCATATTTGGTCTCGAGCTTAGCCTGCTCGAGTACCAATTCCATCTCATCCTGATTGTCTTTTAATGCTGCAATTCCGCTACATCTGTGCGTGTGCGAGACTATACCTCTTGTGTGTTGCTGACTTGCAGTTTATACAAGGCCTTGGTTGGTATCCGCATCAATTCCAACTGTATTTGAGCCAAGTCCTTTAGGGGTGTATGCCCCACGATTTCATCCATGCATAACATGCTGGGTGTGATGTGAAATGTCGAGCTCTGTTGTGCTATCGTCTAGATCATGTCCTACTCGCTTGATCCAACTTCGCCTCCTATCCGTGATGCTGATGGGACCATTCCTACACTGTTGTCGACCGCCTGCGCTTCTCCAAGTGGCTTGAGGAATTGTCGCATGTATGCTAGCTCTTCCTTAATCCTGTCCCTTTGGCGCGCAACATTATCGAAATCCTCAATTATGCGATCCTAGACCATTTAGGCCACCATGTCTGCATCATCCTCGGTGATCATGTATTCTAGGGGCGTTTTGTGTGCCTTTGCCTTCTTGCGCGCACCCCCCATCTGGATGACTGGCCTCTTAGTCTGGCCTTGCTCCTAAGGAGTAGCACTTGATGTGGTTCCTTGTGCTGTCTCAACCTGTTTCCCCTGTACATGTGGCGCCTGTGTGTTGTTCTTCTTCCCCGCCTGGGTGCCTGCCTTGGATGTCCCTCCTTTTTTCTGCTGTGCCTTGTTTTGACCTGTCCTTGGTTTCTTGGGCACTATTATCTCTTCGACATGTCTTTGTTCCTATCTTACCTCCTCCTCCTCTATTTCTGTGGGTGTTTCTCGATTGAGGACTGGAATCCTCCACTCATCATCACAATCCTTAATGGCCATCTCTATGTTCGTCTGCTTGATGCAATAACGTAGTTGTAGCACCCCAACAACAAAACTTTACAGTCACTTTCTCATTTGAGCATGAGCACCCCAACATAGATGAAACACTTAAACAAATAAGAGGGGTGATATTCATTAAGGAACCAAAAGTTGAACTCATAATAGAAGAACAATAGCAAAACAAACAGACAGTGAAAGAACTATTGTCATGCTACCATGTGCAGGAAGAAGTGTCAAATGAAGATGACCCGCGCGATATTCAAATTGAGGAAGTTGAAGGCAAAAGAGAAGTGGAAGGTCCACCTCTAGAATCAAAAGCAATTGTTGTGCCGATCAAGGTGAATAAAGTCAACATTAGGATAGTTGAGAATCCCAAAATCGCCAGCATTGGAGACTATTGGGATGAGCAAACACTGGAAAGCATAATAGAATTACTACGTGAGTACATCAACCTGTTCCCAACAACGTTCAAAGAAATGAAAGGCATAGCGGGAGAGCTAGGTGAAATGAAAATATCGCTCAAAGTTGAGGCATGACCAATCAAACAACGACCATACAGACTAAATCTTATATATATAGACAAAAATCCAAAGTTGAGATTGATATGATGTTGGAGGCTGGAATCATAGAACACGTAGAAGAATCAGAATGGATAAGACCGATGGTAGTTCATGAGAAGAAACAAGGGGGGATAAGAATATGTGTCGACTTGAGGAAGTTGAATGATGCGTGCCTACATGACCTGTTCCCTACACCTTACACAGATGAGGTGTTGGAGAACATAGGAGGACAGGAAGCTTATTCATCCACCGACGGATTCTAAGAATACCATCAGATCAAGATAGCACCGGAAGACAGATACAAGACCACTTTTGCTACAGAATGGGGATCCTACCAGTACACAGTCATGCTGTTTGGACTGAAGAATGCACCAACAATATTTTCCAGAGTAGTCATAGTTGTATTTAAAGAATTTATCCACCAATTTCTAGAGGTATACGTGGATGATTGGACAGTATATAGTCTATTGAAATACCATGTAGAGGTCTTGCGGTCGATGTTATAAAGATGCAGGCAGTGCTAGATATCATTAAACATCAAGAAGTGCATCTTCAGAACACCTTTTAGGATACTATTGGGCCATATAGTATGCAAGCAAGGTTTGCTAGTAGATCCTGCCAAGATTGTAGTAATTGTTAACCTGCCACCACCGAAAATAGCCCATCAACTAAGAGAGAGATTGGGACACACAAGATACTACATGAAATTTAAAAAAGGGTACGTGCAGATCACTCCGCCAATGAAAAAATTGCTAAGGAAAGACACAAAGTTCCAGTGGAATGAGGATTGTCAACACTGTCTAGATACGCTGAAAGAGAAGATGGTAATCACACCAATACTAGTATTCCCATACTGGGAGAAGAAATTCCACATACATGTAGATGCATCAACCATAGCATTTGGAGCTATTCTGGCGTAGCCAGGAGTAGGAGAATTCAATCATCCTATAGCATTTGCTAGCAGAAAACTGTCAGAATCGGAGCAGAACTACAACACTACAGAGAGGGAAGGCCTAGCTATGGTCTACATGTTTCAGGAGTTCAGACATTACTTACGGGGAAAACATTTCAAGATGTTCACAGACCATTCAGCGCTTAAATACTTAGTCAAAAAGCCAGTGTTGGGGGGAGAATTTGCTGATGGCTATTGTTGTTTCAAGAATTTGATTTTGAAGTAATAGTCAAGCCAGGGAAGTTGAACGCAGGACTTGATCACCTGTCAAGGATCACGAATGGGGAGGAACCTACAAATCTAGAGGATAACTTTTCGGACGCACAGTTATTTTCAGTCCAGATCGCCGACGAATACTTCGCATACATTATCCAGTACTTGAGTACATGTACTGCACCACAAGAATTCAACACAATGCAGAAGAAAAACTTAGTAGTCAGGGCTGCAGACTATCAACTAATTGCAGGACACTTATACAAAATGGGTGCAAATAGCATCTTGAGAAGATGTGTGCTAGAAGATGAAAGACCAGGGATTTTAGCAGAAGCCCATGAGGGAATAGCAGAAGGACATTATGCAGGCAAAGCTACCATGCAAAAGGTATTACGTGCATGACTATGGTGGTCGACTGTTCACAGAGACTCAAAGGATTACTGCCAGAAATGCGATGTATGTTAGAGGGTTGGTAAACTAAATAGAAAGGACAAGATGCCCCTGCAACCACAGGTAACTTTGCAGGTATTTGAAAAATGGGCAACAGATTTTGTGGGACCAATTAACCCACCAGGAAAAAGGTCAAAAGCGATGTACATTATCATCGCGACGGAATACCTGACAAGATGAGCAGAAGAAGCACCAGTCAAAGATTGCAGCACAGAGACAACAACACACTTCCTGTTCGAACAAGTGATCACTAGATTTGGTTGCCCCGGGATTTTGATGAGTGACCAAGACACTCACTTCATTAACAGTACTATTAAGGCTATGAATGAGGAATTTGAAGTTCATCATCAAAAGAGAACACCATATCATCCTAAAAAAAATGGAACAGTGGAAGCCTTTAACAAGATCCTTGAAAATGCATTGACGAAGACCTGTAACGTTAATATAGATTATTGGGACCTAAAGATACCAACAATATTGTGGGCATAAAGGACCACATGCAAGAAATTGGCAGGACAAACACCGTTCAGATTGGTATATGGACAAGAAGCAGTGGTGCCACTGGAATTTTTGGTATCTAGTTTGCGCGTAGCAATGATTACGAACATGACAGAACGAGGTGCAGTATAGTATAGGCTGAATCAACTTATGATCATGGAGGAAGATAGGATTCTAACAAGGTTTCACCAAGAAGTCCAGAAAGCAAGGACAAAGCTTGGCATGACAGACATGTCAATAGGAAAAATTTCAAGGAAGGAGACTTAGTTTTGATGTATGATAGTAAATCCCTTCAGCATCCAGGAAGACTCATAATGCATTAGTTAGGACCATACGAAGTAAAAACTATTACAGATGGGGGAGTTGTACAGTTGAAGGATTTAGGAGGCACATAACTCAGAGGGATGATCAATGGGAGCCGACTGAAGTTGTATAGGGACAATCGACCCCTTAAGACTTAAAAAAAAAAATTCACACTGTGTCAGACATCAAAAGATAACAACGGAGGTATAGTGTGCCGAAAAGAGAAGGAGCACACACATTCAACAATGTTAGCCCGACGGAGACAAGGCCAACAGTCACTACAAAGCGGAAACAACGGGAAAGATGGATATGGTAAAAGAAGTGCCAACTAACGGCGGCTATCAGAATTGAATGCCATAAACGATTGATGGGACGTCGCATTAATCCCGCCAACTGGTGACGACAAGAGAAATCAATGGCAAGTACGCGGGAAGCGGAAGTTCAATTAAAACCCAATCGCAGTAACGTCTCTGACAAGCTTCACACGACTCTAATACAAAGCAAGCATGTGGGAGCAGAAAGGTTATTGTGAAATCAGGAAAGGCACAGAGCGATAGAGCATACGAAGCAAAGAGTTAAGGTTGCAGAGGTTACAGAGGCCACTAAGCTCGGTGAACAACATCCTTACCACCATGGCACCACCCAAACAAGGAGAACCGAGCCCTCGAAAAAAATTTTTGGGCCGACATATTTTCGCCGGTTTCGGGCCGACATATTATCGCCGGGCCGACATATTTTCGGGACCACATGATATTAGGTGGTTTTCGGCACATGGTTTTTGCCGATGGTTTTCTATTTCCAGTTAAGGAATTAGGGTTTTGGACTAATCCAGGTCATTGGGTTAGGGTTTTGGATGCCGCTGGCTC
>ML778999.1:758840-842361 GCA_009831015.1 Picea engelmannii | reverse complement strand
GATGCAACAACATCTAGATTGATATTTATTTCCAAAGATCGAACATTGTGGCTAAATAAATGCACATTTATTTTCATGCATATTTTATCTCCATATTTATTGTCATTTATTGAAGGGTGTTCGCTGGACAAGGCATTTAAATCTTTAATCTTCAATTTCTTTAATGTATTTAATTTCTTATTAATTCAGTAAGACGGTGGGATTTTTTTATAGACATTCATACTATTTAATAACTTCTACGTTTAATGAGCATACTTGCAAACAGGAGGTGGGTAAGCAGCACGTTCAAAGTAGAGCGCTGACAACTTTGGATGTAGCGCAATTCCCACCTTGAACCCTGAGCTAAGAAAATGAGAGTGCAGTGAAAATGTATAAACAATTAATAGATTTGACTCTTGCAATAAATTCCTTATATGACTGATTACTCCTCCTACAATAATTTCCTTGTCTTTTACCGATCCCGAATAGCCGAGATAAAATTTCGCCTCTGCTACTTTTCGCCCAGTGCGATCTCCGTTCGGCATCCGCGGTCTTTATCTTTTAGGTAACGAAAGCAACATTGTCAAATCATGGGGTTTTATATTTTCTTCAAAGGAATTTTATCATAGATATTTACATATGCTCTTGCCTAATGGACAACATCTATGCTGCTTCCAGCATAGAAGCCCCGTACCACTTTAGAAGGTTTGTAATCTAGTAAACCTCAATAATACATAAAAATCTGTTTTTAATTATATATTTATAATTTATATTTAATTATAAAGAGATACATATTTATTATTTTTTTTAAATATTGAAATTTTCATAATTTGTATTAAAAACTTCTTGTAATTATATCATACAATATAATAACACAAACAAAACTAGACTTTACAAAAGCTAGTTTCTGAATAATCTAATCTAAAATGGCCTTTTTGAAAAATATACCATGGAAACTAATAATGTATATGGTGAAATATTGTTCTAAAACAAAACCAATTTATACAATATTTATAAATTTGAATTTTAGACAAAGATATGCCTTTTAAGGTATTTTCTAAGAGTTTCTTGTTTGATAATTGTTGATGGTTATTAGTATGCTTCATTTTTAAATTTCTTTAGTTTTTTTTATTTCTAATTATAATTAGGTTTCTTGTTTGATGATTGTTGATGGTTATCAGTATGTTTCGCAGCCTATATCTCCGCCGTCGGATTTTCAAAAGTAAATATCGGCTGCCGGTTCTTGTCTCGGTAAATGGGTAAATGAAATGTCGGCTGTCAAATCTGAGTGGGAGATAGTCGGATGCTGGTGCGTCCGATTGATAGATAAATCCGCGCCATCCTGGGGCCACGTGGAGATATAATGTGCTTTGAACGGCTTTGATACAACGTGTATTGGCATTTATGAAATTATAGTGAAAGCATTTATGAAAGCAGTAAGAATTGGCATGGGAAGAAGTGAAGTCGGCAATAAGACTTCAAACTTCCCAGCCAATCAAATTGTGACAAATCCATAAATTTTTTATTAAAAAAATTATGTATATAAACTCCCTAAGTTAAACATTAGATTTTTTTCAAAAATTTGAAAGTCAACCTTCAACTAATGTAAAGTCAGCGATGAACACATCGCTATAGTCCCTGCCCTTGGCCTTCCGACAAGGACTAATAAGATGGTGGAGAGTGTGTGTGACAGAGATCACATCCCTTATAAGCCTGTTTGACTTACACCTGACACATAGTTAAACAATGCATGCTTTCCTTATGCGTCGACGCTATGTAAAAATATATTCTTCTCTACTTTATGTTTTTCTGAAGGATTAGGTTTCCACTTATATCAAAGGATTTTAGGTTTTGGATTGTCAATTGGATTTTTACATTCAATAAAGATTAATTTTTACTTAATTATAAGTCATTTTAAATCATATTAGATGGAAAAAAAGGAGTTTTGATCTTATTATTAAGATCAGTGATATCTAATCTTATTACCATGAAACTAAAAACTATTATCGGGAAAGATCATTTTATATGATTCCCTATTGTGTATAATTGGGTCACTGTATAATTCATGAGGTTTAGGTTTGTTTTTACAATTTTGTTTGGTCATATTTATATATTTAGGTATTCGTGAAGTGTTTTTAAACAAGGTTAGATTATTTAGAAATATTAATTTGATAAGTTTTTCTTTAAAAGGATTTTGTATATTAGGAAATAAAGTTTAACTAAAATAATTTATATTTTAATATTTTGATTTTGAATGAAATATGTTTTTTTTTTAATATTTTGATTTTGAATGATACATGGTTTTTTGGTTTTTTAAAGTTGATTTCATTTATACACTAAAAAAAATTAAAAAAAAAAATGATTTCATTCATTATATAATATAATTTCCAAGTTTAAACATTTAGACAACAACATTAAAATAAATTTTAATTCATTATTTAAAAATTTGCATAAACAAGCCATTCCAATTAATTTACCAGACCAATTTGGTTTGATAATTGAGTTCATGTTACATATCGATGTTAAACTTATGGGTGGCGACCAACATCTTAGCTGATCGAATCTTTTTCTTTTGCTTTGAATAAATTATAATGTAATTATGGGCCTTTTCGCTGATGGTGGGGCGCGATCTTAATTTACTTTCCACGATCACAAGGACCTTCAAAATGAATATATGCTACTCATAAACCTCCATTAATTAATGACCAAATATCCATTAATGATTAATCAATTGAAACCTCTTTCGATTGGTATTAAAGGGTTTCTATATTGGCTACTCAAACTATCCAAAAAAACACACCTCCTTTCTTTGGGTAATATAACCACTCAATTTACTTTGGACTGCCCTTTTCCCCGCTTTGGGGGTATGCTAGTTTTTATATTTGTTTTTATTGGTTGTTGTGGTTCAACAATAGATGGATAAGGATAAGTGATGTTTCCCAAGCATGAAAGATGTAGGATTTTTTTGCACATTAATTATCCTTATACCTATTTTTATTGATTGACGTTAACACATTAATTATCATTATACTTGTTTTCATTGATTGAGTTGTCATTCAACTGTGGATTAATGATGTTCTCAATTATAAAGAATTTAAATTTTTTTGATGGTGATTTCAAAGATGAGTAGCACGCATACATGTCCTCAGTTTTTAATGCAATAGTTTAAACGTTCTACCCGTTGGCAGTTTTTCGACGATTTTTTCCGTTTGATTTTGTCCGAAATCCGATGAAGAATGGTTGGATCTGCAGATTTGAGTGGCCAAGTTTGTATAATCCAAGTGCCCAAGGAGTTTTTCAGCACGCTGAATCCATTTATGCATTCAAAAATGCAATTTAAACAACATAAAATAACAATTTTGTCCAGATTTACATCGCAGGATTTCGACCAAAAATCCTAAAAGGTAGAACGTTTAGCCAACACCATTTTTAATATATTTACCCTACTATGAACATACCAAATGTAGCTAGAGTAGGGGACTCTAAATTGATGCAAAACTTTATAAGGTTCTTACTTTTTATATATATATATATATATATATATATATATATATATATATATATATTCATAGATGCACTATGGGTGTAATTTTTGGTATGTAAATGTGAATGCAAATGTGGAATGCTATAGTAGTGATCTCAAAGGTGTTTTTAATTGGATACATGGTGATTCCTTGTTATACTTGTTTGTGGCAAAGCATATAGTAATTGCTTTGGAGTTAAATTGTTTTGTAAATTAGTTGTTTTACATAAAATAATTTTGCTACAGTTTTATAATAGTTCTAAAATATAGTATTAAACAAAATATTTGATAACTATAAAAATATTTTATTATTATTTTTAAATATTGTATTTCAATTTTTTGAGTGGATAAAGACACTGATATGACCAATTTTATATGGGTTGAAAACTATTTGTTAGAAATTAAAAATATATTAACATTTAAAAAATAAGATTTTAACATAACTCACCATGTAGGTACTATGTTGTCTATTTTCATAAATGAAAATAAATTTGTTACCTTTTGTTTGTCATACTTATGCGCTTGTTTGACATACTTGTGGGCTAGAGCGATTTCTTCGCTAACTTATGAAGTGACCACACAACCAAGCTTCCTTCACACAAATCTCCTTCACAAATCTTCTTTTACTCAACATTTATTGCATGTTGGTTGTTGACCCTCCTTTCTTTGATTTCATTTGTCATCAAATGGATTTTGATGGCTTTCATTCCGTGTCAGCACAACACTCACCTCCTTTATTATGGACCCATGTTTATACCTTTATTCAACAAAAGTTGCATTTCTTCTTCATTCTTGGTCGATGATTTCTCTTTCCGTTGGGATTCCATACTTGGTCACGTGGATCAAACTTCTATTGCAAACAAGTGTTGCATGACAACGTAGTCCTTGCCTAACTAAAACTTCCATAAGCATCATTTTGGTGGAAGGGAGGGGGTTGGAAATGATGGGGTCAGAACAAGTGAGAGGGGCTTAGTGTCTTGCCTTGCCTTTATGTTTTGTCTTGACTCAGCTTATAAAGACATATTACAATATTTCTAGTATTTATTATTATTTAAGAATAAAGTGATATATTTTAATTTTAAATTCTAAATTAAATATTAAATGTTAAAAATTGCTAAAATTTTAAATTTAAATTAAAAATTTAGATGGTTAAAACTAAAGTTAAAAGTTAAAAATCTAATTTAAAGTTGAAAATAGAAACTCTTGACAAGTTCAATGATATTTAAGGATTTTAATCAAGTTTTTATAATTATGATTTTAAATTTTAGGATTAAGAAATAAGTTTCTAATAAAATTAAATTTAAAGTAAATAATTTTTATTTTGAAAAGAAAAGTTGAAAACTAATAATTCATGATCAAATATTAAAATTTATATTAAATAAAATTGTATTAAAATTAATGCAATTTAATAGGTAAATATAAATATAATATAAATAATTTTTATTTATGTTACATCCAAAAGGACAATTCAAACAACTTTTTTATCACACGTCACCTCCATAGTGGCTTATCAAATGTTTGACATGTTAAACAATTTGAACCACATACAAAAGCAATAAATGTTCTTGGAGCTATGTGCATATAATTTTCGTGAATTACACTATCAAACACAACAAACAAAACAATAGATGGAAAATCATTTATGGTATAGTCAATTTTATACATCGATTAACGTGAAGCTTGCAATAAGACATCAAAGATATAATTCAATTAATTTTCAAAAAATAAGTTTTTTTATTATATAAAAATTACATATATCTATTTCCTATGTTATACATTAAATGTAACACAAAAATATAAAGTCAATGGAAACTAATACAAGGTCAAAGAGCAAACTCATTGCTATAGTCCCTAGCCTTTGGAAGGGACTAATAAGGTAGATAATACTATCTCCATCAAATAGACCCAATCTGGTGATCTCTCTCACTACGGTCATTTAAATCCTCCTGTCTCTTCTTGGTTGCGGGTTCGAGTAGCAGCCAAGGCTCAGAGCACATAATAACCAAGTATCACATAAGTCCACAGTCCTCGTAAATTATTTCTTCCAAGGCATGCAGTCTTAGTCGTTGAGATCTGGTGATTCTCTTGCTAAGATTATTATTATATCATTAATTCCACTCATATAATTCTTTATTTTATTTTTAAGAAAATAATATATATAATATAAACTTTGTTATTCTATATAATCATATAATTGTATGGTCGATAAATTGATAAATATATCTTCCTCTCTAAATTACATTTATCTAATTTTTTTATTATTATGGAATACAATTTTCAATGTTTTTAATTGCATTCATTGGTTGATATGAAAATGAAAACAGTGCAATGTTTCATGTAAATGACGAACGCTCGAGAAATATTCTCAACTATACATTACCCTATGAAAAACAATATTATTTTAATATAAATATATCTAAAATACCTCATCCATTGTAATTTATTGTGCTCATCTAATACTGTATAATACAAATATACAAGTATAATTACTTTGAAGACATAGACTCCATATTGAACCTTCACACATGGTCAAACTTCCCCATTATGCATAGATGCCTTCCTAATTGATAATGTTTTTTTAGTCCTTTTAACGACTTATTGTATATATTATGCATCAACTATCTTTTTGTCAAGAAAATTGCTAAAAGAGTATACCATAGCAAATCGAATCATCCTTTTGTAAAGAAAAATGCTAAAGGAGTACATCGTAGCAAATCTCAAGCATAGTTGCATTCCTAATTTTGACAATGGTTTTTTAGTCCTTTAAAAGATTTATTGTATATATTATGCATCAACTATCTTTTTTGTCAAGAAAGTTGCTAGAAGAGTATACCATACCAAATCAAATCCTTTTGTTAAACGACGAACGCTCAAGAAATATTCTCAACTATACATTACCCTATGAAAAAAAATATTATTTTAATATAAATATATCTAAAATACCTCATCCATTGTAATTTATTGTGCTAATCTAATACTGTATAATATAAAATATACAATTATAATTACTTTGAAGACATAGACTCCATATTGAAACTTCACACATGGTAAAACTTCCCCATTATGCATAGATGCCTTCCTAATTAATAATGTTTTTCTAGTCCTTTTAATGACTTATTGTATATATTATGCATCAACTATCTTTTTGTCAAGAAAATTGTTAAAAGAGTATACCATAGCAAATCGAATCATCCTTTTGTCAAGAAAAATGCTAAAGGAGTATATTGTAGCAAATATTAGGCATATATGCGTTCCTAATTTTGACAATGATTTTTTAGTCCTTTAAAATTTTTGTTGTATATATTATTCATCAACTATCTTTTTTGTCAAGAAAATTGTTAGAAAAGTATACCATACCAAATCAAATCCTTTTATTAAGAAAAATGTTAAAGGAGTATACCATAGCAAATCTCAGGCATAAATGCCTTCCTAATTTTAACAATGATTTTTAGTCCTTTTAAAGATTTATTGTATATATTATGCATCAACTATCTTTTTCTCAAGAAAATTGCTAGAAGAGTATACCATAGAAAATCGAATCATCCTTTTGTCAAGAAAACTGCTAAAAGAATATACCATAGCAAATCTCAGGCATAGATGCCTTCCTAATTTTGACAATGGTTTTTTAGTCCTTTTAAAGGCTTATTGTGTATATTATGCATCAACTATCTTTTTGTCAAGAAAATTACTAGAAAAATATACCATAGCAAATCGAATCACTCTTTTGTCAAGAAAAATGCTAAAGGAGTATACCATAGAAAATATCAGGCATAGATGTCTTCCTAATTTTGACAATGGTTTTTTAGTCCTTTTAAAGACTTATTATATATATTATGCATCGACTATCTTTTTGTCAAAAAAATTTCTAGAAGAGTATACCATAGCAAATCAAATCATTTTTTTTTGAAAAAAAAATGATAAAAGAGTATATGCCTTCCTAATTTTGACAATGGTTTTTTAGTCATTTTAAAGACTCATTATATTATTATGCATCAACTATCTTTTTGTCAAGAAAATTGAGTATACCATAGCAAATCGAATCATCCCTTTGTCAAGAAAATTGTTAAAGGAGTATACCATAGCAAATCTCATGAAATAAGTACGTAATATATAGTGAAGAACGATGAATATCTTTCATATGCTCCATACTTCAAGCAAAGACCTTTTCACACACCATCCTTTCAAAGAAATCTTCATATGTAATACTTCATTTTCTTTACATGTAACTTCACAATATCCCTAAACTAACTACCATCTCAATCACTGACTTTAAAAGAAACCTTTATATGTTATACTCAATTTTCTATGCACCCTAATTTACAATATTCCTAGTCAATACACATGATTTTTAAACTTAAAATTATTTATGAATATAAAAATTACACTTATAAAACTTATTCTACTTTTATTTCTTTTGCAAAAATTATAGTACTTTTTTATTCTTATTTGGAATATAATATTTTAATTTAATTGTTTCAAAATATCTTTTTGTTATAATAATAACAAAGGTTGCATGGTAGCGTAGTCCTTGTGGAGTTAGTTGGGAAATATATGATGAACAATGAAACTTACTATAACTAAATCCATAGATAATGAATAGTCTTTGTTGGAATATAATAATTAAACAATACATCTAATAAATAAGAATAACATTACTGTTTATGTAGATAGGACAACAATGATAAGAATAAAGAAAAACAAGTAAAAACATTTAGCATAAGACTTTTTAAAAAACAATAAAAAATGTAAAGTATTGACTATGCAGTAAAACTTAGTAAATAAGTGAAGTGTTCAATGGAGAGGTTAGCATATGCGGGGAACAAATAAGTGAAATGTTCAATGGGAGGTTTAGCATTCGTGAAAATCAATGTAAAGTGTTTGGACTAAAAACATTTAGGATAAAACTTTGTAAAAATATTCAAGAAGGTAAATTATTCAATGTGAAGTAAAGCTTAGTAAATTTTTAATGACAAGTAAAACTTAGTGATTAAATAGTAAATGTCCAATGTGGATTAAAACTTAGTAAGTAAACAAGTGCTGCATGACAGCGTAGTCCCTGCCAAGTTGGAATACACGTGGGAAGCAAGTTGAAGTACATGTGGTATCCATGCAGAATTTAGCATTCCAGAATCAAGGTTCCTAGTATCTAAATTTGATAGTACAAGAAAATTAATAATGTCTTGCAAAAAGGCTCTTGGACACAAAAAAATTAGCATAGAATAGAATAGTAATAACGCAACAAAGGTTCCTGGACATAAAAAGTTTAGCATACAATAGAAAAGAAAATTGAAATTTATCAAAAACTAATAATGTCAAAGGTTCATGGACACCAAAAATTTAGCATACAATAGAATAATAATAACGTCTGAAAATTATCATAAATTAATATAACACAACAAAGGTTCCAACAAAGGCATTCCTGAATTAGTTTTATTTGAAGTCTATCAAAAATAAGTACAAGAATTAGGAATTTAACATTCCCAAATTAGTTTTCTTTGAAACAAAGGTTCCTGGACACAAAAAAATTGAAATTTATCAAAAACTGATAATGTCTGTTACATCAACAAAGGTTCCTGGACACCAAAAATTTAGCATACAATAGAATAGTAATAACGTCTGAAATTTAGTAAAAATTAATATAACGCAACAAAGGTTCCAACAAAGGCATTCCCGAATTAGTTTTCTTTGAAATTTATCAAAAAATAATAATGTCTGTTACATATTTCTGGAAATTTAAATGCATTTGTCACATAGACTAGGATTGGGCATCCCGCAGACCATAAAAATTAATAAGTACAAGAATTACAAATGTCGAAAGAAGAAGTGCGCGACGGTAGAGAGGAGGACCTGGACAAAAGAAATTGGAAGTTATGAGTGTTTGGTTACAGTTTTTTTTATTTAAAGAGGTATAATAACTGGATTGATAAAGAAAACAAGATGGCAATATAGACTTACTATGAAGCTGATGCGTTTTTGTTGCTGTCGTCGATGGTCAGTGGAATCGTGTCAACAGGTTGTTGCCCTTCCTGGATGAGGTTGTCCATTCTCCATTGGAACCATTCTTCAATGTAGTTTCTCATGGGGACCATGTTGATTTCATCCCGGATTTCTATGTCGTAAAGGTCGTTTTCTAATTTCCTTAGATCAATTGAAATACTATGAAGACTCTGTTCAATTTCTTCATTGTGTTCCGCATAGTCCAGTACCCAGTGCTTGAGGTCATCTACATGATGTTTAGCTATGCTGTAAAAATTTTTGAAAGACAACCCATTTAAAATATCAAGTTGTTCATCGAAGGCTTCTTTGGTCATTGACAAGGATTTGAGAATTAAGTTTGGGTCTTGAACCTTGTTGGTACTTCCGGCTAAGTCTATTTGGATCAGGTTTGTGAATAATTCTTCCTTTTCTAATATGGATTGTTTACATGATTCGACAATGAGCTCCAGGTTCTTAACTTTCTTTTGCCAACATGCTTTTACTTTTTTGGTCCGCTTTGGGGAGGGGAGATTCTCTTGTCTTCATTTCAGTTCCGAGGTGTTGATGGCATGGTTGGAAAAAGGGGTCAACACCTGTTCACATAAATGTTGATCATTTTTTAAATTCGAAATGTTCGATCAAATCATTTTCCCTCTTTCAGAAGGAAACTATATTTTGTGATGTTTCCCAGGCTTCAATAACTAGTTGCATTCTTTTCTTGATGTTATTATCTACAAGGCCTCTAGACGATGAAAGGACGGTAGAGGATACTTTCATCTTGGCTGCAGTGGTAGAAGACACGTTTTTTGCTAAAGGACTGGCAAATTCTAGGGTGGCAATGAAAGCCTCCTCAAATTCCTTGAGGCGGTCTTTCAGATTGGCATTTTCCGCTTCAATTCCTCCAATGGAATCATGAAGAGCATCACCGATTATGCGGTGAAATAGGGAGATTTGGGATGACCGCATTTTCCTAAAGTTAATCTCCGTGCGAGATTTTTCCTATTTGTTACATCTCTCTTTTCAATGACCATATTTTTAGATTGGCTGTCAAAAACATTGCTCTGGAATACGAAGGATTCATCTTCGTAAAAAATGTCCGTCTCAGCGATTTCCATTGCAAACGAACCAACTTTGTGCATGTGCTTAGTTTCAATTTCAAGTTGCAACTGTGCACTTTCAATTTCGGGTTCGTCCGCCTACCCTGCATTGTTTTTTCTCTTCTTCGTCAGTGGAATTTTGTGAGAACTATCAATTTTTATGCGAGGAGGGTTCTTATCTCCTCCTCCGTTTGAAGATTTCTGGGTTGCTTTCTTACTGGGGTGGGTCGTTGAAGCGATGCTCCGTGATGTCGTGCTCTTGGGAGTGCTGGCGGGGGACTGGGCACTCTTCTCACCAGATACTTTTCCCTGTTGTCTGTACAATTCAGTCACGCTTTGCAATGTCTCTACGTTGCAATTGCCAGAAGCATAATTATTGTCATCACTGCCCTTGTATTCGGCCAGGTGTCTATGGATAAAAAAGCTCCTAAAGCCAACTGCCAGTAAATGTTCTGGAAAAATCCCATTAGGGTCGAAACCTTTTAGCCTTTCAACATATGTTAGGTTCAATTTATTGAAATAGCCGACAAATTCGTCAATCTTGTTGACGTTTCTGCACAGGAAGTCCCCGACTTTCCAGGGCAGAGGAATGAATTGTTTTTTTTTCTCGTCATGGAAAAAATGCAACAAGTGGTTGTATTGCCTTGCTATTTCTGCAACAAACATCTTGTCCGTGATGTGGAATGGAAGGAAAGCATGATTTTCCTTGGAGCCAAAGACCATTAGTACACTGTGATTTTCCTTTTGTTCAAGTGTGCCCTTCCTATTCAAAAACTTGGTTGCTTGGCCAAACATCCGCGGAGCATCCTTCCCTAACAATAAATATTTGAAAACCGAGACAAAGTCATTAAAAACTTCATAAAAAAAATGGAAGGCCTTGTGCCTCCACAGGGCCTGATACCAGAATGTTACTAGGTCGAATTCACAGTTTATTTTCTTGGGTTTTGGAAACAAACAACAATGCACTATTGCGAAAATCAAGTAGGATGACATATGCAATTTATTCGATTCTTTGAATTGTGACAACTGGGAACAAATCTCAATGGAAATTAGCTTCCCCGAATCGAAAATGAATTGTTCCTTGACTATGAAGTACAAAATATAAATAATTATATAGGAAATGCTTACCATGGATGCCTGTCCCGTTATTCTTGTAAACAACTAAGCAATTTCCCGGAATGGATTTCTAAAGGAAATTACCTGCAACTTTGTGATATCTTCAAGAACTGTTGTCGGGTCTTCTAGGAACTCGGCTAAGATGTCCAACCCGTTATCATGTTTTTCTAGGAACTGCTTGCAGTCTTGTCCTTTGAAGGTCAATGTTGGCTCCGACAATTTTAATATCTTGCGGAAGACCTGAGGTGACAAAGAAACATGAGAATGGTCGCGCAGTGGAATAGTTCTTTGGATTGGAATATATTTTTCGGCGCACCAAGAGACCACCTCCTTACAGTCAAAAACCTCAGGGACGCAACTTGCACGAGTGATTTCATAGGTCCAAATCACTTCATTATGGGTGGAACGGGATGAATAGTAAAAGTATGCCCTGGACCACTGGAAGTTTTGGTCCTGATGTCCGATGATATTTACTGTGTCTCCACAAAACTGTTGTCGACCTGCTGCCATAAGTTTACAAGAACGTTTGTTTTCTCCAGACGATGAATGAAATGAAAAGTTGGAAGGGATAATATAACGTTGTGCAAATCTTGGTCCAATGCGTGTGAATGGGAGATATCCTCGAGACTTTTGCTCATTAATGGCAATTTCGATGGCTATTGCATGATGCGCTGTTAACATTAAACACTAGTAATTGCATACATAGAAATGCAAACATGGTGGATACGACAATGAGCGATTAAGCATTGTAGATTTCTTGAACGGGCCAACGCGATGACCCGTGTTTGAGATGAACAATCGGAAGGCACAATATAACTCTCCGCAGATCTTGGTTTAATGCGTAATAATGGGAGATCTCCTCGAGCGTTTCGCTCATTAATGACAATGTTGACGATTTCTGCATGGTCAGCTGTTAGCATGAAAGGTTTCTAATTGCATACTAAGAAATAAGTACGGAGGTCACGAAAAGGGAAAACGCAGCTTCAAAATAGGGTTACAAGGTACAACTGTTCGAGGTGAGGGAGCGAGGGGAAAATTGTATGTCTCGAAACTTTTTTAGTGCAATACGCGTAACACTGAAGAGGGTATGATAGGACAGTCCAAAGGGAAATTTGTATATCACTAGTAAGAGAATAACTAATGTATAATAGGAAGGATAGGAGGTTAGTGGGGATGGAAGGCAGCGACAGATACTTTGAAACATTTGTGAGCAGTGGTAGAGTGAAGCTTGCAAGTTCAAGGAGTCCGCGATGGAATTGTAGATCACGAAAGTTTTGAGTGCACGATGTATATCACAGAACAAGAAGCAACATAGTTCGAAAGCGCCAACTCGACAACCGCGACCATAAAATTGGCCAAGTATGGAAAGGAACAATGGACGGTTGGATTCGTCATGTGAGCATATAGATGGAGAGGAAGATATGTCATCCTGCCAATGCTAGAACCCGCGATCATAGAAACACAACTAAGTATATAACCAGAAAGTGATAATACACGGGAAGAAGAAAAGGGAAAAAGAGCTAAGGAGTCCGTGGTGGAATTGTAAATTACGAAAATTTTAAGTGCAAGATGTATATCACAGAACAAGAAGCAGCAGAGATCGAATGCACCAACCCGAAACAATGACTAAGAATTGGAGATTTTGTGAACTCGTTAACTCGAGGATCCAAAATAGGCTGACAAGGTATTCCCAGAAGACGTGAGGCCTCGACGGTCAAATTGTATCGCTTAGAACATTTGAATGCATAATCTGTAACACGGAAGAGGGGACGATGTCGGATCCTGGTAGTCAATTTGTATATTGCGGAGGGCCGGATGCCAACTGTTTTGTACCAGTGTGCAGTTGTTACTAGTAAGAGCATAACTAATCTATATTAATAAGAAAAAGAAGTTAGTGGGGATGGAACGCAACGACAGATACTTCGAAACATTTGTGAACCGTGCTAGAGTGAATCTTGCGAGTTCAAGGAGTCCGCGGCGGAATTGTAGATCACATAAGTTTTGAGTGCAAGATGTATATCACAGAACAGGAAGCAGCAGAGTTCGAACCATAAAATTGGCTAAGTATGTAAAGCAACAACGATCGGTCGGATTCATCATGTGAGGATATAGATGAAGATAAAGACATGTCAGCCCGCCAACACTGGAACCCGTGATCATAGAAAGGCAACTAAGTATATAACCAGAAAGCGATAATACACGGGAAGAAGAAAAGGGAAAAAGGGCTAAGGAGTCGGCGATGGAATTGTAGATCACGAAAATTTTGAGTACAAGATGTATATCATAGAACAAGAAGTAGCAGAGTTCGAAAGCGCCAACCCGAAATAGTGATTAAGAATTGGAGATTTTGTGAACGCGTCAACACAAGGATCCAAAATAGGGTGACAAGGTCTCCCTAGAAGACGTGAGGCCTCGACAGTCAAATTGTATCGCTCGAAACATTTGAATGCATAATCTATAACACGGAAGAGGGGATGATGTCGGAACCCGGTAGTCAATTTGTATATTGCGGAGGGCCGGATGCCAACTGCTTTGTACCAGTGTGTTCAGTTATCACTAGTAAGAGCATAACTAATGTATATTAGGGAGGACAGGAAGTTAGTGGGGATGGAAGGCATCGACAGATACTTTGAAACATTTGTGAATCGTGGTAGAGTGAAGCTTGCGAGTTCGAGGAGTCTGTAGTGGAATTGTAGATGACATAAGTTTTAAGTGCAAGATGTATATCATGAAACAAAAAGCAACAGAGTTCGGAAAGGAACAATGGTCGCTCAGATTCGTTATGTGAGGATATAGATGGAGATGAAGATATGTTAGCCCGGCAATGCTGGAGCCCGTGATCATAGAAAGGTGACTAAGTATATAACCAGAAAGCGATAATACACGGGAAGAAGAAAAAGGGAAAAATGGATGAGTGTGCGGTGGAATTGTAGATCACGGAAATTTTGAGTGCAAGATGTACATGATAGAACAAGAGCCAACAGAGTTCAAAAGCGCCAAACCGAAACAGTGACCAAGAATTGGAAATTTTGTGAAACCGTCAACACAAGGATCCAAAACAAGATGACAAGGTCTCTCCAGAAGACGTGAGGCCCTGACGTTCAAATTGTATCGCTCGGAACATTTAAATGCATAATCTATAACACAGAAGAGGGGATGATGTCAAAAGGCGGTAGTCAATTTGTAGATTGCGGAGGGGATGATGCCAATTGTTTCGTACCAATGTGTCCAGTTGTCGCTAGTAAGAGCATAACCAATGTATATTAAGAAGGACATGAAGTTAGTGGGGATGGAAGGCAACGACAAATACCTTGAAACATTTGTGATCCATGGTAGAGTGAAGCTTGCGAGGTCGAGGAGTCCACGATGGAATTGTAGATCACAGAAGGTTTGAGTGCACGATGTATATCACAGAACAAGAAGCAACAAAGTTCGAAAGCGCCAACCCGACAACCGCGGCCATAAAATTGGCTAAGTATGGAAAGGAACAACGATCGGTCGGATTCGTCATGTGAGGATATAGACGGAGATGGAGATATGTCAACCCGCCAATGCTGGAAGCCGCGATCATAGAAAGGCCACTAAGTAAATAACCAAAAAGTGATAATACACGGGAAGAAGAAAAGGGAAAAAGGAGTAAGGAGTCCGCGGTGGAATTGTAGGTCATGGAAATTTTGAGTGCAAGATGTATATCATGGAACAAGAAGAAACAGAGTTCGAAAGTGCTAACCCGACAACCGCGAGCATAAAATTGGCTAAGTATGCAAAGGAACAATGGTCGGTCAGATTCATCATGTGAGGATATAAATGGAGATGAAGATATGTCAGCCCGCCAATGCTGGAACCCATGATTATAGAAAGGCGACTAAGTATATAACTAGAAAGCGATAATACACGGGAAGAAGACAAGGGAAAAAGGTGTTGGATATGATGGAATAGGGGACATAGGTGTTGGATACTGCAAACCCGGGACTCGATGATCCGATAATTGGCTAAGTATTGAAAGGGACCGTAGTCGGTTGGGCTCATGGTGTGAAGATATAGATAAAGAGTTGCCAATTTGCGAATCCATGGGTCCGTAATCATATAGCTACGACTAAATATAGAACCACAAAGGGATAATAGAGGGGGGGGGGGAAAGAGAAAAATTAAGAATTTTTATACATTCCTACGGACAAATTGTATATTGCGGAACTCCGGGCACTGTTTGTAGCTTGCAGAAGATTCAAAACACAATTTTGAGGTCGTCAATCTAGGAACTTGCAATCGAAAAAGTGTGCCAAGTATGGAACACAGAAATGTTGGCGTTGACTTGTTTTCACTAATATATTAAAATTTGTAATAGCTTTGCCATTACCTGGCAAGATCTTCTTTGTATATTAAAATTTGTAATAGCTTTTCCATTACCTGCTAAGATCTTCTTTGTATATTAAAATTTTTAATAGCTTTTCCATTACCTGGCAAGATCTTCTTTGCATCTTTCTGGACAAGTTTTGTAGGGATGGTTGGTTGTCGAGACTTTTGCTTATTAATGACGATTTTTACGGTTGTTGCATGATGCCGTTTTAGTATTAAACCTTTGGTGTTGCATATCTGGACAGAAGTATGAGGATGGGCAGAACAAGAAACAGTGACTGGGAGTTGGATTTTTCGTGAACCCGCCAATGCAAGAATCCAAAATAGGGCGACAATGTTTCCCTAGAAGACGCGAGGCCCTGACGACCAAATTGTATAGCTCAGAACATTTGAATGCATAATGTGTAACATGGAAGAGGGGACGATGTCAGAGTTTGGTAGTCAATTTGTATATGGTGGAGGAGCGGGTGCCAATTCTTTCGTACCAGTGTGTCCAATTGTCACTAGTAAGAGCATAGTTATTGTATATTAGGAAAGACGCAAAGTTGGTGGGGATGGAAGGCAACAACAGATAGTTTGAGCGAAGTTAATGTATAGAAGGAACCCGCGGTGGAATTTTAGATCATGGATGTTTTGAGTGCAAGATGTATATCATGAAACAATAAACAACCAAGTTCGTAAGCACCAACCCGACAATCACGACCATAAAATTGAATAAGTATGGAAAGGAACAACGGTCGGTCGGATTCGATTCGTCATGTGAGGATATATATGGAGATGAAGACATGTTAGCCCGCCAACCCTAGAACCAGATATCATAGAAAGGTGATAGTATATCCAAAAAGTGATAACGGATGTGAAGAAGAAAAGGTGAGTTCGTATGTGCCAACTCGACAACCGTGGGCATAAAATTGACTAAGTATGGAAAGGAAAAACGGTCAGTCGGATTCGTCATGTGAGGATATAGATGGAGATGAAGATATGCCAGCCCATCAACCCTGCAACCCGCGATCATAGAAATACGACTAAGTATATAACTAGAAAGTGATAATGGGCGGGAAGAAGAAAAGGGGAAAAAGGCTAAGTATCTGACAGTAGAAAATCCATTTTTTTCCATTTATTAATGCCAATGTTTTCAAACCCTTGCTAGGTTCTCACTAGTAAAAGCATAAACTGTAGACCATGAAAGTTCTTTGGCTGCAAGATGTATATGACGGAACATGGGACATAGGTGCTGGATACCGCGGACCCGGGACCTGGTGGGCAGATAATTGGCTAAGTATTGGCCAAGATAAATTTTTGATATTTATTTCAATAGTATTCATACTAATATATATTAATGGATTATTTCTGTTTCAAATGCAAATCATCTTCCAATTTGCAGGATGTTGTTCGGTTCGCAAATTTTGTTGAAACCACGGAAGTTTTGACTGCAAGATGTATATAACGCAACAAGAAGCAATAGAGTTCGAAAGCGCCAACCCGACAACCACGGTCATAAAATTGGCTAAGTATGGAAAGGAACAACAATCGGTCAAATTCATCATGTGAGGATATAGAGGGAGATGACGATATGTCAACATGCCAACCCTGGAACCCGTGATCATAAAAAGGAAACTAAGTATATAACCAGAAAGAGATAATCGACGGGAAGAAGAAAAGGGGAAAAGGGATAAGTATCTCACAGAAGAAAATCTATTGTTCCTTTATTAATGCCAAGCTTCTCAAACCCCTAGTGAGTTATCACTAGTTAAAGCATAAATTGTAGATCATAGAAGTTCTTTGACTGCGATATGTATATGACGAAACAGGGGACATAGTTGTTGGATATTGCAAACCTGGGGCCCGATGGCCAGAAGGTGAGTTATCACTAGTTAAAGAATAAATTGCAGATCATGGAAGTTCTTTGGCTGCAAGATGTATATGACAGAGCATGGGACATAGTCGTTGAATACCGCAAACCTGGGACCCGGTGCCCATATAGTTGGATAAGTTTTGGGTAAGAGGAAGTTTTTATATTTATTCCAATAGTACTCATATTAGTATATATGCACGGATATTATCATATAGAAGAGGCTGCAATATATGCAAGATATTGAACAAGAACATGGCGTCAACACTTGAGTTGCCTTGTTGTAAGTCATTAATTCATTCTATTTACGGGACCCAAAGAATGAAAGCAGGATGGGTCCTCCAATTTCTCTTTAAGTATAGGGTTGACGCCACATAAGTATGGCCTATGACAAAGTATTCTTCCATGTAAAATGTAAGCAACGAACAGAGTAGCCTTTATTTAAATTGAAGTACTGGGCAACAAAAAGAAAAGCTTGTCGTCCATGTTTAACGACACACAGGAAAAAAGGTACAAAATAAAATGAAAAGCAATACCAGAGATTGGAAGACACCATTAAAAAAAAGAAACCACAAATATTCTATATTCAAATAAGATGGGTTACAAAATACAACTGAGATTATTTGCCACAATGATTGGGATTTGGCCTGCCACTGACCAATAAAAAATATGTACAATGATGAATCTTATTGACAATCTTCTTGATGATCAAATCCTTTATTCGTAAAAAACAACGAGTTCAATATCAATTTTGGGTCTTGAACTTAATTGGTGCTGCCAACTACATCTATCCTAGTTTTTTGAATAGCTTGTCTCTTCTAGATATGGCCTTCTAGAATTGGCTGGTTATTCAACATTCCATTATTTGTTAAGTATTAATTTCCCTTTGCCGTCGAAAACTTGGGGTTTAATGTGCTTTCCTTATAATGTTCCCGACCATTGACATCCGAGACAACTTAGAAATGCGATTCAGGCCCAATCCAAATCGAGGGATTTGTTTTATGTGACATCAGTTATGGGACAAAAAAAAAATTAAAGTATGTTGTGACTGCTATTCTCCCTGTATTCGATCATCTGTTTGGTTGAAAAGCCTTCCTAAATATTTGTATGTTGAACTTCTTTGTTTTATTACAGTAAATTGGAAGAAACGTTCAAGCCAGATGCAAAATGTTCTTCTGTTGAAGTACATGACTTCTTTCGGCATCATAGGTCTGGCAAGTGTATCAAATGCTGCAGATTGCATCAGAATATATCTTTCGTCATAGTGGTGGCATATATGGCAGCCCACAAAAAGGTCTAGAATGTTCGGAGGTGATGCCAAATATGTGGAGTCTGTAACTACATCCAGAGGACAACGAACAAACTTTGACAAAGAACATGGCTTTCTGTCAAGTCTGTTACCACACGCAGAAGCAACTCAACAAACTTTGAAATAGAAACTTCTGTAGTTATAATATGTCGTTTTATCAACCCATATAGTTTCTTTTACCCGCTTCTGGGTACATTCGCGAATGGAGTAATATTCCATGTCATTTATGAACATCGCATACCATTTTTCAAGCTAGGGTAAGTGCGACACCCCTGACGAAGAAAAATTCTTGTGTGATCTGCAAAATTCGATACACTTGCCAAATCTGTGTTGTTAGACCAAAAAAGAACTCTATTTGTTTGTTAACAAGGAAGTGATACCACGTAGGAAGAGCTCGCTCCGGATGCCCTCGGACTCCCCTTCATGAACTCAGGGGAGGGGAAAGGGGTTGGCTCCCGCTCTCTGATTACAAGGAAGAAACTATATACTTCAACGAATAAGAATTTTGCACGTGACCTGAAAATCCATTCCAACTCCCAGCAAGAAAACAAAGAATATCAACAAAAAAATCTCCAGACAAGCTTTTCAACAAACTAAAGCATCGAATACAGAGAGAACACCAACCATAAGATACTTGTTCTTTAATTTTCCCCTGTCTGAGTTTCTGTTGGATCACAAAGTTTTTTTTTGGCTCAAAACTCACGTCACATAAAACCAATATCTCTTCTTTCATTTGGGCCTCAATCACATCTCTAATTTGTCTTACATGTCCATGAACAGGAACATTAGAATGAAGGCACCCTAAAGCCTAACTCTTTGATGATAGAGAGAAATGGAAATGAGTATTTAAAAGCAACGCTGGAGGATGACAGTATGATCTTCCGTAGATTTTGGGTTAATTCATTTTAATGATAGATGCTCTCGATGTTTTCACTTATTAATGGAAATATTTTTGAATATGTATGCTGAATAGTGACTAATGACATGTATTCACATTCCCATATCCGAGCAGATTCTCATATCCAATAGCTAACATATGCACAATATTAAAGAGGGACATGACGTCAAGGCCTTTATGGGTGACACATTCATCGATGGCAGCGAGGTAGTACAATATTGCATTGTTACTATTATGAAGCCTTTAAAAAACTAAAAGATCCATTTAATTTTTATTTTTTTTGCAAATTCAAAATGAAGGCAAAAGAAATTACCAGATCCCATAATATTCGCCTGTCTATTCATTTTAATGGGAGATGTCCTCGAGATTTCCGCTTATTAAAGCCAATATTTTCGAACCTGTTTGTTCGAGTGTGACTTTTGAAAGCATAATTAATGTCTATTGGGAAGGACGAAAGGTACCGGGGATGGAGGCGAGCGACAAATGCTTTTAAACTTTTTTGAACCCGGAAAGACGTCAACCCGCCAAACTTTGAAAACTTGACTAAGTATGTAAAGGTAGGTCGGATAGAAAAACTCATTGTAGGCGGAGGCACAATTGCGAGTTCGAGGAGTGTAGGGTTGAATTGTAGAGCACGGAAGGTTTGGGTGCAAGATGTATACACCGAACATGAGCTACAATAGTTCGATAACACCTATCCGTGAAGCCGCGTTCATAAAATTGGCTAAGTATGCAACCGAACGCCGGTCGGTTGGAAACGTGATGTGAATATATAGATGGAGATAACGATTTGTCAGTTCACCACACCAGGAACCCGCGAACACAAAAACATGAGAAAGTATAGAACCAGAAACACATAACAGAGCGAAAGAACAAAAGGTAAAAAGCAGGAAAGTTTACAAGAGGAAAAAAAAAGGGAGAACAACTATATCGCTCAGACAACAAAACTTACTCTCATAACTATGAGACCATAGTAAGACATAAACCATGGAAAAATCATCCCCAACTATGAAATATAGTTGGAGGCCGACAAAATCTGGTTGAAGGCGCAAGAGATGCAATTTACATCGATTGCAAAATTTTGTATGTTATTTTATCTTAATAGTATTCTATGGGGAATCAACTGCAAAATAATGTAACAACAGATCCAACTACGGATGCAACACCCCAACATTGCAAACCTTAGGCAAACAAGAGCAAGCAACAAATAACAACCCAGTTAAGAAGCACCAGAAGGCCCAACTGCAGCCACAAGACCCGAACCCTGCAAAGTCGAATCAAACAACAACAAACAACATCCAATGAACAAAGAAGTAAGCAACAACCGGTCCACTAGAAATGCCGCAGTTCCAATCGCGGTTGCAGAACCCCAAACGTGCAAACTACAACAAGAACAACAAGAACATGAAAATAAGAAATCAGTCAAGATGCAAGAAGCAAACATGAACTAGTGAACCAACAATGCCACTTAAGCACAATATCGCCCAAATTGACTGCAGAGAACATTGCATATAAAATTAAAAACCGGAAGAAAATGTATTGTAACAAGCCTGCTAAGTAAACATTCAACATTGCCAAGCCTGTTAAGTAAACATTTAAGTCTGTCAGAAATGCTCTGTAAGCATTTAAGAAAAAATGCAATGTGGCAGGTTTATGACGTACCAATTTTTTTATATTATAATTTATGTAACAATAGTTCGAACAGTAGAGAACGTATTCGATAACGTTGGGATAAATTTAGCTAGCAGAAAATTCTAAGACAAACATTCGAACTAATGCTAGCATTAATCCACCATCAAGTAATACATAGGAAAAATATATGATTCAAAAAGACTGTTCACGATAAAAAAGTTTCGATATGTTAACATATAAAACATTGGGAATAGCGAAGCCGACAATAAGACCTCCAATCTGTTATCCAATCATATCACTACATATATGGTACTTTTTAGTATATAAAAATCAATGTTTTTAGTTTCCTAGCTCCAACAATAGAAATTATGCAAATATTTTTGGTCAAAGGACAAACTAATATGAAGTCAACGAATTATTGATCGCTATAGTCCCTTTATGCATATGGCAGGGACTAATAAGTGAAATGTTGAATGGGGGGTTGGCATATGTGGAAAGCAATGTAATTAAGTGAAGTTTTCAATGGGGACATTAGCATATGCAAGAAGCAATATAAAGTGTTTGGAAATTAGGATGGGCATGAACAAATGCAAATTCTCCGTGTGTTAAAATTGTAAGAAGCAAAGTGCATAGAGTTGTCAACAGAAGAGATGGAATTTAGGTTATGCGAGAAGCAATGTAAAGCGTGCAGAAGTTGGAATGTGTGGGAACCGGTGCAAAGTGTCCACATCTTAGAATTGTAGGAAGCAAAGTGGGTAGAAATATGTGGACAATATCTATGTCAATGTTGACCAAGTTTATCTGTGAGTAAGTATACATTCTGAAACCATCTTACATATATCACTTACTAAATTAAAATGTGTTATAAACTTATACTTGAAATTTGTAGCTTTCAAATTTATTATACAAGATAATATCCTTGTTTATATATATATATATATATAATAGAACCTTTTACATTTTCTTGGTTGTATCTATCCTAGAAGTTGAGATGGACTAGCAATTAGAAAAGTTGGAACAAGTCCGAAAAATAGGTTGCAAAGTTTAATCTGGGAAATAGTTGATTTAGTGGATGCCTTGTATTTTCAATTGATTTCTACATTAGTGGTTCACTATGCATTTGAAAAATAATCAAGAGCTTCCAAAAGAAATGATAGGATAACCAAAAATATTTGGGTCGAGTATTTGTATTGTGCAGAAGTAAATGTTTGCAGAGATAAATGACAGTTTCACAACATGCGTTTCACAACATGAGTTAAACCCCTCTCATGGATTCTGACTTTGGTGATTATGGCGGAGATTAACGCTTGTGGGTTTTTGTCTAACGACAATCGTAGTCCAACAAATGGTATAAGAGCAATAAGTCTCGAGTTCAAAACTTGCCCGACACGGGTCAGGGGGGGGAGATTGTTGGACATTGGGTTGAACGCTTCTTGTGATTTTCACGACATGGATTAACCCCCTTTCGTGGATCCTAACACAAGAAATTGTGGCAGAGATTAACGCCCGCGGGTTTTGGTCTAATGAAAATCATATTTCAACAACGGGTATTAGCTTTTGACAAATCAGAAAAGAAATAGGGTCGATGAATTACCAAGTGAACAAAGGGAAAGAAAAGGAAAAACATATGTAATGGATGCTTGATTTACCAAGAAATAATTTTTTTATTGATTTGTATTTAATTGGTTGAATATGCACTTGAAAAAATTATATTAAGATCACAATGTGTAGAGAACTGAATAGATCAAAGACAATGCTAAAGCAGAGAAATTGTCAATGTTCCAATTTAGTAAGAAAATTGGTTTTGTAAACTACACGAATGGAAAAGAACAATGTGTAGGAAAGTATTGGTCTACTGGACAATGTTCAATCACCATTGTTGATCTCTAAGTATGTTTAAGTCTCGAAAAGAACTTGAGCATAATACATCCTCCTGCATTTTTTATACCAATTAAATAGAGCAACAAAAATTGCCATCATAGAAACAAAACTTGACAATGCAATTGCTTTGTTAAGTAAACAATCACAAAGAAAGCAAGTTATGAGAAAGGAGTAGGTTGTATTCTATTGAGCATTCACAATATGGCACAAAATTTACAAATCATAGCATAAAGGTCAAAATAGCATTTTGTAGAATGAAAGTAAATATCCACATATGCAAAGAACTTAACACATTATTTCATTAAAAAATAATAAAGAGTGAAAACATAATTGACTATTCAGTTCGAAACTCAAAGCCTCAAAAATCAGTGGCCATCTATGCCAAAATGGTTCCTTGGAAAGAACAAAAAATGTTGGTTGTGGAGCCTGATTATCTCCCTAATTCATATGCACGTCAAAGAAACTACAAGATACACAATTCATGCCCTCCCCCGACTTCGAGGGGGCCATTTTTTTTTTTGTGCAATTCAAATATTGTAATTTCGTATTCAATTTGGACCGTTCATTATAACGTCGCAGATTTGACGGTAGAAGTTATGTTAGAGTTTTTTTCCCCAGAAGGCAACCGCCTTTTATGAGGGAATTGTATTGCGACTGTGTTATGGCGAATATTGTATTTTGAGAGAGGAGATTGTTAGAGAAAGAAGAGGAAGTTACAACAAGTGTGTTGTAGGTTGTATCCCTTCATTTTGTTGGATAATAATAAATGAAGGACGCGACAATTTCTCTGGTGGACGTAGCCCACATTGGGTGAACCACGCATATATGTGTCTCTATTGTATTTTGTATCTTTTGTGTTTTATTTCCGCAATTGTTTTATTTTATTGCTCTACGGTGTTGTTTTTCTAACAAAAAAATATACAATTGTCTTTTAAATAATTCATGTAAAAAAGTATCAAAGTCAAAATAACATTTTGCAGAATGAAACTAAATATCCACATATGTAGAGAACTTAACATGATATTTCATTGAAAAATCATAAAGAGTGAACATAGACTTGAAAATTCAGTTTGAAAGTCAAACGCTGGAAAATAAATAGCCATCTATACCTAAACAGTTATGCGACAAGCTCAAAAATATACATTGCCTTTTAAATAGTGTTTGTAAAAAGTAAAGGCGTTCGTTCAAACAGACTGGGATTGGGGCTCTTGTGTACCATTAAATAGAAGAGATACATAGAAGAAAGAAAGAAAGAAAGTTAGAAACTGATGTTAGGTCTTCAAAGACCATAGAAGAAATAATTCTAAGCAATTACCAAGTCAACAAAAGAAAAGGATAGAAAAAGCAGATGCAATGGATCATTGACTACTTACCAACAAGGAAATGTTATGTTACTTTGGTTTGTGTGTTCCTACTATGTATGTTCCTTTATAACATTTCTTGCTTTGGGATTCTGTTTTAGTAAATGTGTCTACTCATTATTCTAGGTTAACATTCCGTTCCAAGGAGTTGTTGACCCAGTGATCAATATAGTTCTTGATTGGTGGGATGGTGATTTCTTTCTTAACTTGAAGCGCGGAAATTTGTTCCTCTACTTAATTTCATTCCACTTGCAGTTGGTCGATGGCTGGAAAGTGGTCTTTGTTCTCATCAACAAATGCAACAAGCCACTATTTCAGTTCTTCTTTGAGAAACTCCACGAGGTTGTCAAAGTTGCTAGTTAATGAAGTATTCATTGTCGCCAAATGACTATCAAGCTCCTATTTCGTGATCATGGGTGAATTTATGAAAAGTTGTGGACCCTGACGTTCTTTAACAAGATCAAATGTTTTTAAAATAACATCGCCTTTCCTTTGATTGATTTTTTTGCAAGTAACAATTGCATCGTGCAACTTTTTACTCGTTGTTCCCAACTTGCCTTTATTTTCTTTATTCTTCTCCTTGAGGGCAGTCCCTGTTGATTTCTTTGATGGTCAAAGATACTAGTGGCCTGTGCAATGAAGGTATCTAGCTTATTTTTGTAGTATGCTTCATCATGTTGCAAGTCTCTTTGCAAATCTATAGTAAACTTGAAATCCTCCATTAAAGATCACGTAGACTAGTGCTCACCTCCCATGCCTATCTGATTATATTGAGTCTTCTATTAATGTTATCGAAAACATAGAATCTAACTCCATTCAACAATTGAAGGGATTTCTTGATTGGATTTGAGGTTCCTAGAGTACTTGGAGGAGTTTGTTTGCTGAAAGTATGGCCAGTGGGTATGTAAAGAATGGCATGGGAGTCAGTGTTTCTTCAAGTGCACTCATTCTTTTCTTTAATTTAATGGTTTGCAACTCTTGTTCCAAAATTGAATCTTCAAGAGCATCTCTTGTAGAACATTGTAGTTGCATGAGTTCATATGCTACAACTCTCGAGACATCGACTATTGATCTTGATTTCTGAATGACCTTTTTGTTTTTTTACATTGACGCTCTCTATCTGCAACTTCTTTTCATGCTTCTTGTATTGAGTATTGTGCAATGTTAAGGAATGTTCGTCAAACAACATCAGTTCCTCTATTGTGAGGTCCTGTGTAATATCTTGTATTTCATAAATTCTTCGGTCTACCCAGTCTAGTAGCTTTGTCCTCTCGATTTCCATATCATCAAGATTTCCTGGGCTTTGTGCATCTTGTGAATTGTGTCTATTTGGGCTTCATTTCATTTTTTTTTGTGACATTGTGTGCGTCCATTCAATATTCACATGAGGTGGTTTCTCTTCACCATCATATCCAACACACTCATCTTTACCCTCTTCTCGATTTAGATTTTGTTTTTCAGTTCTTTGCTTAGAGGAGGAGCTCTTACATGGCTAGCCATTGGAATAAGAATATACATTAGTACTGCTTGCCCCCCTTTGTCTTGATTTTTCATGGTGTCTAGTATTTGAACTTATTTATGTCAATAAGCCATCATTATGTGCATTATTTTCCTTTTTTGATGGATTCTCACCGGTTTCTTCATCAAATCTCGTGAAAAGGTTGTTGTACCTTATCAATGTTAAATGTCGAGAGAAGAGACCCTCGAGTTCAAAACCCCCAAGGGGATCTACTTCTTTTAGATTAAACAAATTAAGTGTGTCTGAGACTTCTTTCAGATGCTCCATATTCCCGACGATTGTATTGCCAAATTGGACTTGCAATTTAATGAATTGATTTTTCCTCGTCCTGTCAAGTAGAATACACTAAGCTTTATACTAGCGACAAAATATCTATCGCGGAGAAATACATGGACTAGAAGGGGGTTTTCTTGACAAACATACAAGCAGATGTAAGTATGGTTTTCCTCTTGAATGAAAATTCCCTTTTCCTTAATAAAATCCTTAGTTTCTTGGCTTATTCTCTTGGAATATACCCCAACCAACATGTGTCTGAATTCTCTAACAAACTTATCTTGAAAAATGTAAAAATTGAATGGTGCTTTATGTTTGAATAGCACTGGGTGCCAAAAATGAACTGGTTTCTTGTCCATATTTATAGTGGCTTTGACAGGGAGACCGTCAAAGAAATTTCAAAAGATGCAGCCATGAAAAATCTTTGAGTACTAAAGTAGTTACTTAACTGAATATAAAGTTCATTTGATATCACCTCTGCCCAATCAAACTTAGTTTCCTTCCGAAAGGAAAAGTACAGTGCATAGAGAGTTGACCTGGTGTAACATCCCCAACCACCCACAGGTCAGGGCATGCTACCTTCAAGCCCACCCTTGGACTTCGTACTCTTACTGATACCTTCTTTCATTAATAAGAACGCATAAGATACAATATTTAGCGACATGCACAACAATATCCATCAAGCATGCATAATCAAAGATTTAGTTAGACGATAATTAAAATACACAACAAAATACATTCATACATAGATAATAATAAAACAACAGAGAGAAATTATCTTTATAAAAAGGCGACACCAACTAGCTGCAGACCAAGGATGTTCCACCCAACCGTAGACACCACTGCTCCAAATCTCAACAGTAGTGTCACCCCCGAGCCAGGGCTATGAATCCACAAGGACGATTCCAGAGTGTACTTGGGTTCCCAAACTAGTCAGCTCTTAAGCTCTCATAGGTTTCCCAACACCCACAACAATCCAAGTACCCAACTCTCTTCTATCCACCCTATACCACCTACGATAATTGACCTCCACCCTTCTTTGCCACGCAGTCCCTCATGCAATCCTTATCCTTTATTTTGGGGCCTCTAGCACAAATGGTCCAAAATCTCAATGATGGAACTCTTAGGATTCACAGTTGTGAGAAAAATAGGCCACAAGCCAACGCATCTCAGACATGCAGGCCCCAAGTCATGGTTGGATTGCACCAACGACCATTACAACCAACTATCCCGTGGCTAATTCTCAACAGTTCCTTTCCCTTTACCAAGTCGAGACATAGGTGAGGATGGATCAATGGATGGGTAAGTTAGTGCATGGAAGGGCGTGAGGGAAATAATGGTACAAAATGCAGAAGGGAAGGAGTGAACAAGCCAACGACCAATGACCATCGACCAACGACCAACGACCAACCCCACAATTAGACCAATGATGGGTTTAAGTATCTCTCGTGAGGAATCAAGAACCTCCCGGCCTTCCCCAAGAAGCTCACGTAACCGATCCCCTTCCTTACACAAAAAGGGTAATTAGAATAGGAATAAACACTTAGCCCCTCAAGCCCCCTCTCTTGCGGAATCATAGCCCCCTATAACTCTAGTCCTTCCATCTAGCAGCCAACCATGTATTTATTATTAATAATGGTAAAAAACATTACATGTCTTGGGCACACTGGCCTTTTAATAATTGTTTGGGCACTCTGGCCTTTCAACATTGTAACAATACATTATTTAAAATGGGAGTTCAAAACTTGGGGTGTTACATCCCCTCCCCCTTATTTTGGCACTGTCCTCAGTGCATATATAAAATAGAGATAAAAAATCTCAAATTTATTCAAAAATATGCGAGTACTCTACCCGCATGGCATCTTCATGCTCCCAGGTAGCATCTTCAAGACCGTAGCAGGTCCACTAAACTTTTACCAACTCTATAACTCGATTCCGGAGCATTTTGACTTTTCTGTCCAATACCCGCATCCGCTGAACCTGAAAATATCCCTCTGTCTATACCTGAATAAGACGCCAATCAATAACATGGTTAGAATCATGTACACATTTCTTTAGTAAAGATACATGAAATACATTATGCACATTCATGGAAGCAGACTGTAAGTTTTAAACCTGCGAAGTAAAGCAATGCATATAGATTTTTAAGCAATACAAAAATTAATCAATGGCTCATACATAGAGTACACATAGATATTATACCAGAAACCCTCAACCGGGAAAACCTTTCTTCTATTCATTATATATCGAATTTCACCATTCGCCATACAATATATACAATGTTTTTAGGTATTCCGTAGATACCAAAACCCTAATCTCTTAATCCAGGATTAATTTACAAATCCGCTAAAAATAGCAAAATCCGCTAAAAATAGCAAAATCGTCAGACGCAGTTGTCGTATTTGACGTGCCCACACACACACACATGCAAATAATATAACACATACCCAACACAGACAATGCAAGCATGTATGCAACTAGCCCTATTCTGTCCAATACTTCAAATAGACCACAGAATCTAGCTGCCAGCTTTGTACAACTACCCAATTTCAAAGAGCTTTTCTTGGGCTTCACTTTCAAAAGTACATGCTCCCCTACTTTAAATTCTCTAGCTGTTCTGTTCTTGTCTGCATAAAATTTCTTTCTATCTTGAGCTATTTTTAAATTCTGCTTGATCTTAACCACCTGTTCTTCCATGTCCTTGAGCAACTCCGGCCCAAGTACCACTCTATCTGCTGGGTTGTCCCAGCTTACTGGAGTATCGCATTTCCTACCGTACAAGGCTTCAAATGGGCTCATTCTTAATGAAGCTTGATACCCATTATTATATGCAAACTCAACCAAGTGTAAGTAATATTCCCACTTAGATGGCTTATCCATCACATACATTCTCATCATGTCTTCAATTATTTGATTGACCCTCTCTGTTTGCCCATCTATCTGGGGATGATATGATGTGCTAAAGTTTAGATTTGTGCCAAATCCTTTAAACAATCCCCTCTAGAAATTGGAGGTGAACTTCGTATCTCTATCCGAGACAATTGTCCTAGGTATCCCATGCAACCTAGAAATTTCTTTCATGAAAATTTCTGCAATATTAACCGCTGTATGCATTGTCTTCACAGACACAACATGAGCAACCTTTGCTAATTTGTCAACCACCACCATGATTGAATCATGTTTCTTATTCATTCTGGGTAATCCTATGATGAAATCCATGGTGATCACTTCCCATTTCTTCTCTGGGATTGGCAATGGCTGCAGCAAACCCGCTGGGTGCCTATGCTCGGCCTTCACCTTCTGACATTCCATACATCGAGCGATGTAATCAACAACATCCTTCTCCATTCCCAGCCAAAAGAAATGGCTTCTTACCGCTTTAATTATTTTCTTGTAACCGTGATGTCCAGCATAAGGAACATCATGCATTTCCTTCAGTACCAAATTCCTCAGTTCTACGGAACTATGAACATAGATTCTATTTTTATGCATGAGTAATCTGTCTTCCTTTATCTCATACTCCTTTATTTTTTGCTGTACATCTCCTTGCTGTAAGTTTTCCTTTACCTGTAGGTAATGCTGGTCTATAACAAGACCATCTAAAATTATGCTCTTCAAGTCTGACTGATGCATACTGACAACAATATCATGCATGACATGCACTCTTCTACTAAGTGCATCGATAGATTTATTCTCCTTTCCCTTGATATGCTTGATATCGAAGTCATATTCACTTAAAAATTCCAACCATCTTGTTTGCCTGGCATTCAAGGTCGGCTGTTCAAAAAGATACTTCAGGCCAATGTGGTTTGTCCTTAATTCAAATTTCTTCCCCATGAGATAATGCCTCCACATCCTCAAGGCGTGAACAATGGCAACAAGTTCCAAGTCATGGGTGGCATAGTTTATCTCATGTTCCTTAAGCTTTCTGGACTCATATCTAATGACATGTCCATTTTGCATGAGGACTCCCCCAAGTCCTTCCTTACATGCGTTTGTACATACCACAAAACTTTCATTTGGGTCAACAATCTTTAACACAGGTGCACTAGTAAGTACTTCCTTCAACAAATTAAAATTCTTTTCACACTTGAGTGTCCATTCAAATTTAGTTCCCTTCTTTTGCAAAGAAGTGATGGGATGAGAAATCTTAGAGAACCCTACTGTGAACCTTTTGTAGTAGCCAACTAATCCCATAAAAGATATGACGTCTGACGCATTTTTGGGTATTGGCCATCCTCTAATGGCTTCGATCTTCTTTGGATCTACTGCTATGCCCTACTCTGAAATAATGTGTTCCAAGTAATGGATTTTCTTTTGATAGAAAGAACACTTACTCAACTTGGCATACAACTGATGTTCTCTCAGTACTTGTAATACCAGTATTAAGTGATGTTCATGCTCCTCTTTAGACTTAGAATAGATAAGTATGTCATCTAGGAACACTATGACAAACTTATCCAAATAATTTCTGAATATGCCATTCATTAAGCACATGAATACAATTGGTGCATTGGTCAGTCCAAATGGCACCACTACAAATTCATAATGCCCATACCTGGTCCTAAAGGTTGTCTTATGAATGTATTCTTCCTTGATTCTTACTTGATGGTATCCTGCCCTCAGGTCAATTTTTGAAAATATCTTTTCTCCTCTCAGCTGATCAAAGAGGTCATCAATTCAGGGTAGAGGATATTTGTTCTTTATAGTGTACTTGTTCAGCTGTCAGAAGTCAATACATAGCCTCAAGGTTCCATCCTTCTTTTTGAAAAAAAGTACTGGTGCTCCCCAAGGTGAAACACTTGGACGTATGTACCCTTTCTTTAACAATTCCTCCAACTGCATTTGTAATTCTTTTAACTCTGGTGTGCTCATTCTGTAAGGTGTTTTTGACACCGGGGCAGCTCCTGGCACTAAATCAATTGAGAAATCTATCTCCCTTCTTGGTGGAAATCCGGGTATTTCTTGGAATACATCTTCAAATTCCTGTAGTACCGAGAAATCTTCGAGGCTTGGATCCTTTGTATTATCTGGATCTTCCACATGAGCTGCATACAATTGACATCCTTTCCTAAAACATCTTTTTAGATGTAAGGCTGAAATCTCCCTTATAGAGATGGGTCTTGGAACTCCTTTCACAGTGCTCTGTTTTCCATTTCCATCAAGACATGTAAATGTATTTTTATGACAATCTAGGATAACATGATGCTTGTCCAACCAATCCATTCCAATCAAAATATCATAAGATCCCAATGGTATGATATTTAGATCAATACTAGTATTCACCCCATTAAGACTTATGGAACAACTTCTGACCATATCATGGATTCTTCTTTTGGTTCCAGTGGCTAACTGAACCAAACTTGCTTTTCCAAGTTTACTTTTCTCCAAATGTAATCTATCCACTATAATGTAGCAATGACTTGCTCCTGAATCAATCAAAATAGAAACAGGTTGATTTACGATCTTACCTTCCACCCCAATAATATTGGATTGGTACTATGCTTGTCGATCATTTAAAGATGCATAGATTCTTCCGATATCTTCAGCTATTGTAGCCTCTTGGATGTTGTGAACAGTCTTCACTCTGTCTTTTCTGTGTGGGAAATCCTTGTACAAGTGATCTTTCTTGCACCCCCAACATTGGATTGGTGGTCTTCCCCTTTTTCCCAAGAATCTCCCCTAGCATACTGATATTGATGATTTCTATTAGGCTCATTCCTATTGAAGGGAGGTTTGAATCTTTTCCTCCTCTGATCAGACTTCACATTCTTCTTGTCCTTCCAATATTTTTGTAGAGATTCTCTTCCCTGGCCTTGCTCATACATGTATTTAGCCTTCCTGATGGCATCAATCAAGGTCTTGGGCTCATCATACTTGATCTTTTCCTTATAAAAGGCTGGCAGTCCACTTAGAAATCTCTGTATTTTCACTTTTTCATCACTAATGAACCTGACATACTTTAACAATCCCAAAAACTTCTTCTCGTATTCTGTCATAGTCATGCTTCCCAATCGGAGTTCAAAGAAATCCTGCATTTTCTTGTCATAGAAATGATTTGAGAGGTACTCCTTTTGGAAGTACTTCTTGAACTGCTTCCAAGTGATTCTACTTTCTTTAACATGTTCCACTTGCTTCAGTTGGTCCCACCACATTGCAACTTTCCCGTGTAAATGGTAAGTGGCAATCCTAGCTTCCAGGTTGGATGAATAGTTATGCAACTGAAAATATCTCTTGAGCCCAAGCAACCATGCTTCGACATCATCTTCCCTTTCTCTTTCACCCTCAAAGGAAGGTGGCTTGAGCTTCCTCAACTCTCCTTGCAAACTATCTACCTCTTGTTTCCTTCTTTGGTGTTTGATAGGAGACACCTCTGGATTGCTTATGAGATATTCCAATGCATAAAAATTTCTTTCTGAGTAAGGAGGTGAGTGGTGTCCATGAGCTCTGCTAGCACTTCTGGAATAAACAGCTCTTCCATGATCATCCCTTCTTTTATGGCACCTGCCTTCTTCCTCTTGTCTTGAGTTTGATCACTTCTTCGTTTGTCTCTGCAACTGATTTAAGCTCTGCAACACTCAAGCATTTATTTGACTTCACTCTCTCATCAGTCTCTCGTTGTCTGCTTTGTAGCTCTGCACTTCCATCTTCAGGATTCTTACAGTTTCGATTAACGTTTCCCGCTCTCCTTTTTCCTTGCGTCCATTGGACTCTGTCTCTGCATTGCCAACTCTGGTATTCTAGCCTTCGGTCTCCTTATCATGACTGGAGGATCCCTCACCTTCTTCCATTTTTTCAATATGCATCTTGAGATGATGTGCTTAAGCCCCTTAATTCTACAAAATGTGCAAGTGACCATTTTGTTAGAATTATGCATATGATAAACAAAATTGTTAACAATGCTACAATTCCTTTTGCTTCTTAATGCAGACCCCCTTCTCTCCTAAGGCTGCGCGACTTCCTGGTCAAGGGTCTTCAATCCCAAGCCGAATTGGATCTTTGAAACCTTGATGTTTTCACTCTGTATCTAAACACAAGCCCTTCCGACTTTTCAGGCGTAGGTCCAATGGCCCCCACGACCTTCTCCTTCGCCCTTGCGAAAATCTCAGAGTTGGCGCTAGATCATTTTCTCTTAGCCCCTCCTTAGATGTGACCTTAGGTGGTGACCTCACGTAGATGCGCGATTGCGGCCACACTCAAAGGTGGTTTGGAACCAAACTACTTTTCGCCCCACAATTCACCTCGAGCCACCACATGTCCTTTTGCCAAAACCGTGGTCTCGATTGCGGCTTTCCCTCAACTTTGTAAAGCTCGAGCACCTCCTGTCCCTGCAATGTGAGGTGACCGTTGATCTTGTGATCTTGACGGTGCTTATAAACGAACGACCGAGATCTACCTCTTGGGAACCAACAGTTCCGATTTACCTCTCTAGATCGACGATTACGGTCGTTTCAGAATTCCAGACTTCAGAATTCTCAAGTCTCAAACTTTACTTCCCTCGAAATACATAGGATTATGCCATGTGTCCTTTTGAATCGGATAGTGGGGAATTACTTCGGATGATCCGATAGTTGACGTTTACTTCAGGTACCCGACTCTACGGGCTTCGGGAGTTTCAACTCTCAACTGAAAACTCTCGGAGAAATTTCTCTAAAGTCTACGATCCGTCACCATGTAGCGAAATACTATAAGCAGATACGTGGTCCAATCAGGTGGGTGACACGTGTCACGTCCTATCTGACATTTCAATCATCCACATGCTCAAAACTTATTGACACGTGGCACACATCCCATGTGTCCACATCATCCCCGGTGACGTCCTCAAGTGACGTCAGTTCAGAAATTTTGGGGTCCACATCACTTCCTGGTGATGTCATCGTGCCCCACCACTTCGACTCTTCGGCTTTTTAGGACTTCGAAAATTTCCACACTAACACACTTTCAATTCTCCCGAACTCCAATTTCCTGAACTGGCCAAACTTCCGCCATGTGTCTCCCTTATTGAATGACCCATATTAACCCCAAACTTTGGGACTTTGAAAGTTACCGCTGCAAGGATCAACGACTGCCATTCCTTCGGGCCTTCGGACTTCAGAAGACTCAAAACTCAAATTTTTCCGAAATGTTTTTATTCGAAGCTCGCGATCTACTGACGCGTGACTCCCATGGATCGACGACTACTATTTCTTCGGGTCTTCGGATTTTGGAAATCTAAACTTTCAACCTTTGCTCCCCCCGAAGTGCACGAATTTCTGCCGTGTGTCCTCCTGGATCGGACGACTGAGATTCACTTCGGCTCTTTGGGCTTCGGAAATCTCAATTCTCAACTTCTCCTCGCTCGCTCTTTCTCGGAGTGCTTTCACCCGAAGCACATGATCGATTGACGCATGTCCTCCTATGGATTGATGGTTGAGGCTTACTTTGGGCATCCACCAAGAGTGCATGGATCTGCACCACATCTCTTCTGGATCAAACGACCCAGATTCACCTCGGTCGATCCGACGCTTGAGATTTACTCCGGACGATCTGGCGACTAAGATCTATTTCGGATGATCGGACGATTGAGATTTACTTCAATTCTCCATCTCTCCAGGCTTCGGAAGTCTCAAATCTCAACTGAAAACTTCTCAAACAGATTTCTCCGGAGTTACTGATTTGCTGAAACGTACCTCTTGGTGATCGATGATCAGCAACTACTTCGACTATTTCACCTCCTCCTCGTCCAAAAACTTCCGTAGTTGCGGATCTCGTGCCACCTATCTCTCTTTGACGATGGACAACCCCAAACTACTTCGACTATACAAAGTTTCGATGTTCGAGCCCTAACATGTCACATCACTTACTGCCTTTCAATTTGCGGGGGGCACGCATCAACGGTTTGGAGTAACTCACTTTTTGCCCCGCAATTCTCCTGACGCTGACACATAACCCGTTGGTGAAACCATGGTTTGGATTGCGGGACCGCCTTGGGAAATTATCTCCCATGCAACTTGGTTCCCCGCAATGCCTCCTATCCGTTGATCTCACTCTCCAATGGGATGTGACGATTGTGATCTTAGCCCTTGCTTCCTTTTCATCAGATGACCCTTGTTCACATGTCCTCTGATCCAACAATCCTGGATCTCTCCTGATCCTACAGTGGTGATCGCTCTCGAATTTGAAGGGGGACAGTCATGATCCTTCGAACCCCTTACAACGGGTCTCTGACGTTCTATCTCCTGCGTAGATTCTGCAACGCCATTCCTCCTGAGCTTTTCAACTTCACGGTGAGAGTTCGATCTTGACCCCGAGACTCTGACCAACAGAGCCAGCCCATACCGACCTGATGTTTCAACCAGAAGCTCTGATACTACAAATGCCCATACCGACCAGTTGGTGTCGCCTTTTTATAAAGATAAGTGCTCTCTGTTGTGTTATTATTATCTGTGTATGAATGTATTCCACTGTGTATTTTAATTATCGTCTAAATAAATCTTAGATTATGCTTGCTTGTTGGATATTGCGGTGCATGTCGCTAAATCTTGTATCTTATGCGTTCTTATTAATGAAAGAAGGTATCGGTAAGAGTACGAAGTCCAAGGGTGGGCTTGAAGGTAGCATTCCCCGGCCTGTGGGTGGCTGGGGATGTTACTGATCCCCTTCCTTAGACAAAAAGGGTAATTAGAATAGGAATTAACACTTAGCCCATCAAGCCCCCTCTCTTGTGGAATCATAGCCCCGTATAACTCTAGTCCTTGTTCGTCTAACAACCAACCATGTATTTATTATTAATAATGATAAAAAAAAATTACATGTCTTGGCCACACTGGCCTTTTAATAATTGTTTGGCCACTCTAGCCTCTCAACATTGTAACAATACATTATTTAAAATGGGGGTTTAAAACTTGGGGTGTTACATCCCCTCCCCCTTATTTTGGCACTGTCCTCAGTGCATATACAAAATAGAGATCAAAATCTCAAATTTATTCAAAAAGCTGCAGGTACTCTGCCCGCATGGCATCTTCATGCTCCCAGGTAGCATCTCTTGTGGAATCATAGCCCTCTATAACTCTAGTCCTTGTCCGTCTAGAAGCCAGCCATGTATTTATTATTAATAATGGTAAAAAACATTACATGTCTTGGGCACACTGGCCTTTTAATAATTGTTTGGGAACTCTGGCCTCTCAACATTGTAACAATACATTATTTAAAATGGGGGTTCAAAACCTAGGCTGTTACACCTGGGTATGTGTGCAGTGGATTCATGCCCAACCACATGTGAAAACTACCATGAAAAGTCTCAGTATGGTTCTTGTAACAAGGTTATATCGATTGTTGAAAGGTCAGTCAACATGTTTGTATAGGGTAGCATAAATTATCTTAATACATTGGAACTACCTGCCCGAGAGGCTAGGAAGCCGTCTACATCAACAAGCTAAATAGTTTTATTTTCAGATGGAAGACAAAGGATTTTCTTGAAAATCTTCAGAGTAAGAACAACTAGATTCTTTGTTTTTTTGGTTACTTTAACTACTCTTGTTATCGAAGTGAACCTTCGAGCATAGTAGGTGATCCAAGAGGATATAAGGAATGCTCACAGAGGTCCAGGAGGACATGGAACACTCACAGTGGTCCCAGGGTATTCATAAAAGCTTAAAATTCAACAGTCTCAAAAGTTCATGAAAATGTCATTATTGTGTAGAGCTCATCGTCAGTTTTCCAATGACGCAAACGATGCGTCAAACAAACCTTGTATGCAAAAGTTATGGCTAGTCAAAGTTTGGTCAAACTAGGGAAAATAGGGGTGCCATGGCACCACCAGAGGGTGACACGTGGCATGCTGACGTGGAACCTAATTTGCAGCTGACTGAGCAATGTAAAAATATAGGTGGTTTAATCGCATGATGACAAGTGGCAAGAAATTGGTTCAATTATGTGATGACATGTGGCATTAAATAGCCAATGAGAAGCTGCCACATGGAAACTTCCCCATTGGCCTAAACTAGGAAAAATAAGGGTGCCACGTGGCACCACCAGAGGGTGAAACGTGGCATGCTGATGTGGAACCTAATTTGCAGTTGACTGAGCAATGTACAAATATAGGTGGTCCAATCACATGATGACAAGTGGCAAACAATTGGTTCAATTATGCTATGACACGTGGCATTAAATAGCCAATGAGAAGCTGTCACATGGCAACTTCCCCATTGGCCTATATGGTTATTGTATTGTAATTTTTTTTTTGGAGTCAACATGGTTCAACCCCATGATCTCCATATCCACCAAAGTTTTAACATACCCACCAGAACCATCGCACAACATAATATTACTTAACATACATATGGCTTCAATTATATTTAAAGTGTACAAATATAGGCAATCCAATCGCATGATGACAAGTGGCAAGCAATTGGTTCAATTATGTGATGAAACATGGCATTAAATAGCCAATGAGAAGCTGCCACATGGCAACTTCCCCATTGGCCTATATGGTTATTGCATTGTAATTTTTGTTGTTGTTGGAGTAAACAAGGTTCAACCCCATGACCTCCATATCCACCAAAGTCTTAACATACCCGCCATAACTATCGCACAACATAATATTACTTAACATACATATGGCTTCAATTATATTTAAAGTGAAGTAATGTTTCATTTCGGGTTAGGCCCTCGACCCCTAGTTTAAGGTCATGTGATGTATTACATATAACCATGTGCCATTCACAGAGGGGCTAATGTATAACCCAAAGTTTGGACGGTTTAAAACTACATACTATTTATATAGTATGTTGTAACTATATAACCAAACTCGCGCGAGAGTTACACATATGTATGTTGTTTATAACATATTATTATAAGTGTTATAACAATATAACATGGATTCCAAAAAAATTGCATGGAGGGTTTTTAACCTATGTGTTAAACATAGTAAATACACCAACAAAACAGTGATATAGTATGGTCGGTGGGGCTCGAACCCTCGACCTACCAAACTTTAACCAATCCACCTAAAGGTGCAGATTTGATTATGAAACCAACCACACTATATTTAGAAGCCAACCACGAGTTTCGAAGGATCGGTTAAGGGCCTCTACGTATTTAATGGGCACACAACCCAAGGATTTACACAATTTTAATGCATATTTTTTCCTCGTAATACGTGTCGAAGGTACATGGCATATGAGGTAACACCGTAAAGTGTGCCAGGGGTCTCCTCGACATAATTTAGAGTATTTTATATCGATTTTGCATGATTTTTCGCCAAGAATCCAACAGTGGACTCCTTTTCTGCATTTGAGTAGCGGATTTTCAGAGCATCTTTAAAATTGTGTTTTTGTAAGCCTATATGGTAATGTAATTTGGAATTTTGAGATGATGAAGAACAATCATGCTATTTAAAGGGACTTTGAAGATGCAGTGATGTATGTCAATTACATATGTATTTGAGTTTTTTTTTTTTGTATTATCTCATTTACATTTCAAGTTATTCATCAATATTAATGAAGTTTATGGATAAGTAGGACATTTACATGATATTTTGCAAATAGTCAAGCGATCTTCATTTATATTCCCGAATATGGTAGGATGTTTTGTATCTGCATATGAACTAATTGGCATCTAAGGATTCTTTGGGATGAATTACAGTTTGTTGATATTTAAGAATCAAGTTGGTATCAAAACTCGTGTGATATTTTCATATCATGTGGTATCAAAGCTGGTTTTGACGTTTATTTGCAAGTGAATGCTTATGGTGGTCCAGATCTAAGCTTGGTGAAGGATCGTTGAAGAGTACATTCCTGAGATTGGTTCAAGGCGTGCATTTTAGAGCAAGAAATGAATTCAACAAAAGATAAGAATTCTTCTAATCCAAACCCTTTCAGTACTGAAGAAACATTCTTTTCTGCGTTCATGGAAATGAAGGCCATGGTGGAAGAAATGTATGAGGATCGAAAGAAGGCCAAGATAATTGGTGGTAAATGCAAAATAAAGCCACATAAATTTGAGAAGCAGTTGAAGGGCAAAGAAAGGAAGAAGCATACATGTTCTCATTGCAAAAATAAAGGGCATGATGAGAATCATTGTTGGAAGTTGCATCCATAATTGAAGCTAAAGTGGGCTCAACCTAGAATGGATAAAAGGGAGGCCATGACCATAGTGTGGGATCCTGGATCAGATTCCAAGAATGAAACCAATGTTACAACTATGGGAATCAAAGGTAAATCTTCTGTTGCAAGTTCCGGTTCGCGTATTTCTTCTTCAAATTCTAAAGTAATCCCTGATGGAAGGAAAATAAAAGACTTGTTTCATTTACGAGTTATCTCAAAGCACACTAAGATTGATACACTTGTTGATAGTGGATCGCACGTGAATCTTATCTCAGAGAAAGTTGTTCAGAGTTTGGGATTGGAAACTAGGCCTCATTCGAGACCGTATCCTTTGGGATGTATTTGTGATAATTCTAAGGTACATGTAACTAAACAAAGAAAGTTACAGTTCACGATCACATCCAATTTCATTGATGAGGTAGAGTTAGACGTTGTTCCACTTGACATTTGCGGGATGGTTTTGGGAAGTCCATACTTCTATAGGGAACATAAAAAGTATCATCTTTTTAAGGATGGGATTGAGTTCAATGTGAGAGCTCATCAGATAAAGACGAATTTTACAGTTGTCACTACAGGGAACATGCTAGCTAATGCTAGTGTCCAGGATCTAGGTTTACAACCAACGGTTGAAAGCAAAACAAGTCCTTTGGTTGATGTTGTTCCTGTTAAGAAGGGAAGATATGTTGATGGTTCATTCTCTTTTGCATATGTATATTCAATTTTGTTGTTCAGTTTATTACTAATCAGTGGATTATGGTTGGCTATTGCAACAACAGATGGCAGAGTTTGTGAATTTAGGAGAATGGTTAACTTGCTCAACAATTTTGTTTTAGTCTTCATTATGGTTGTGATGAGTCAAGTACTCGTTATCCAAGCATGATGGATGGATGATACTAGACAAGTGAGGCGAAAGCATTCTCACTTGATTTCTGAATAATCCTCTTTTAAGAGGAATAAAGATGCATGCTACATGCATCTTTAAAATACTATGTCATGTTCATATGGATATATACCTAGAACAGAAGAAATCGGGTATTGATGATAACAATACAAGTAAAATTGTTTTTCAAGGTAGGAGTGACAATGAACAGAGTATTCATTTAGGAACTTATACAGATACATCCAACATACAAGAACAAAGAGTCCAAATGGGCAAGGCATAGATCAACATTTGACTTGGTTTCATATTGGCCGGGAAATACTATCTTCCATAGAAGGAGAAGAGAGTGGATGTTGAAATACATGATACAGGTATTACACAGATTCAATGAACAAGTCTTTTGTAGTTTGGAAATTTATGAGCAAAAACCGGAGCTTTATATCATATTAGCTACAGTGCCAGAGACCATAGTTAGAGCCATATTCCAGAGAAGCAAACATAAGTACATTGATCTAGTACCTAAGATCGAAGACCCAAGATGAAGATTTATTTCCAAAAGAATCAACAAGATGGAAGAGTGAATTATCATCACTAAGTTGTTGAATATCAATACTTTTGGAGGTCCAAAAGTTCTTTAGTGGGAAGGCGTGATTCAGGAGGATCTAAGGAACACTCACACAGGTCGAGGAGGATCTGGAATGATTACAGAGGTCCTAGAGGATCCATAAAAGCTCAAAATTTGATCGTCTCAAAATTTAGTGAAAAGGACATTATTACATAGATCTCGTTGTCAAATTTCCAATGGTACAAATGACGCGTCAAACGAAGCTCATATGCAAAAGTTATGGCTGGTCAAAGTTTGGTCAAACTCAATAAAATAGGGGTGCCACGTGGCACCACCAAAGGGTGACACGTGGCACCTAATTGGCAGCTGACTGGGAAATGTACAAATCCAGGTGGTCCAATCGCATGATGACAAGTGGCAAGCAATTGGTTCAATTACGAGATGACACGTTGCTTTAAATAGCCAATGGGGAGCTACCACGTGGCAACTTCCCCATTGGCCTATATGGTTAATGTATTGTAATTTTTTTTTTGCAGTCAACGACGTTTGACCCCATGACCTCCATATCCAACAAAGTCTTAACATACCCGCCACAACCATCTCACCACATAATATTTCTTAACATACATATGGCTTCAATTATATTTAAAGTGAAGTAATGTTTCATTTGGGGTTTAAAACGGGCCGAGGGCCTAGTCCTCGACCCCTAGTTTAAGGTCATGTGATGTATTACATATAAACATGTTCCATTCGCAGAGGGGAAAATGTATAACTCAAAGTTCAGACGGTTTAAAACTACATACTATTTATATAGTATGTTGTAACTATATAACCAAACTCGCTTGGGAGTTACACATATATATGTTGTTTATAACATATTGTTATAAGTGTTTTTTTTTACATGTGGTTCATGACACCGAAGACCAGTAGCTCACTACATCCAACCCCCCCGAAACCCGTGAGATAACATGGGGAGGCCACGATTGGCAGAATATTGATTTCTCAACAATAGGAGCAACATACTCAACAATAAGGGTATCTTATAGACCCATTAAGGGCTTCACATGTCACTTACAAGGAATTGAACTTGGGTGGGGAGGATAAAAACCATTCCTCCCAACCACCCAAGCTACATCCAATGGATGCACATTTTTACAAGTGTTATAACAATATAACATGGATTCCAAAAAAATTGTGCAGAGGGTTTTTAACCTATGTGTTATACATAATAAATACACCAACAAAACAATTATATAGTATGGTCAGTGGGGATCAAACCCCCGACCTACTATATATAATACCAAACTTTAACCAATCCATCTAAATGTGCGGAATTGGTTATGAAATCAAACACACTATATTTAGAAGCCAACCATGATTTTCAGAGGATATGTTAAGGGCCCACGCCTATTTAATGGGCGTGCAACCCAAGGATTGTACACAGAATTTTAATGCATGTTTTTGCTTGGTAATGTGTGTTGAAGGTACATGGTATACGCGGTAACATCGTAAATCATGCTGGGGGTCGCCTTGACATAATTTTGAGTATTTTATATTAATTTTGCACGATGTTTTGCCAAGAATCCAACGATGCACTCCGTTTCTGCATTTGAGTAGCGGATTTTCGGAGCATCTTTAAAATTGTGTTTTTGTAAGCCTATATGGTAATGTAGTTTGGAATTTTGAGATGATGAAGAACAATCATGCTATTTAAAGGGACTTTGAAGATGCAATGATGTATGTCAGTTACATATGTATTTGAGTTCTTTTATTTTTTGTTGTATTATCTCATTTAGACTTCAAGATATTCATCAGTATTAATGAAGTTTATGGATAAGTAAGACATTTACATGATATTTTGCAAATATTCAAGTGATCTTCATTTATATTCCCAAATCTGGTCGGATTATTAGTATCTGCATATGAACTAATTGGAATCTAAGGATTCTTTGGGCTGAAATAATATCAGAATTTGTTGATATTTAAGAATCAAGTTGGTATCAAAACTCGTGTGTCATTTTCAAATCAACAGGTTATGATTTCTTTGAAGTTTAAAACTTCAAGTACACAACCAACATTGACGAGGCCTATGGTCCAGAGTTTGTTGTTTTTCTTTTATTCTAGAGGCTTGTTCAAGAACCATTGGTATGAGGCAGACCAGTGAAAATTCTTGTCTTATCTGGCTAGTGAATTGACAATATCATCGCAAAAGGGCTATTTTCTTCTTCTATTTACCATAAGTATACTTTTTTTAATGAACTTTGATATAGGTGAACCTTATGAATAGTATATTAGCGAGGCCCAATTGCTTTAAATCCAACTGCATAGCACATATTCACTAGAAAGTCCTTTCCATTATCATATTTAAAACACACGTAATCATACATAGAAACCATTATGAAACCCATAGAAAAATGAGACATTTATTTTGCACGAGTCCTAATCCCTGCACTTTCTTCATAAATAAGAGGAAATCAACCTATCATAAATGCTTCAATTATAGTGAAAATTACATGGCTTGTCAGAATCTGTGCTGCAAAACTACTGAACATGCAGAGGGTGAGAATTGTGGCAGATATGGTTGTGCTGAGTGCATAGATACGAGGGTAGCAAAAGGTTTGGTACAAGGTCGAAAATCGCCATGTAAACAACTTTTTTGATTACCAGTTTTTTTGAATAGGGATATATATTGAGTTAGTACATCATCTACATGAGGGATATCTACAACTTCAATACCAGTTATCAATTTACAATGCTTGTGGTCTGACAATTTCTAGGAGGTTGATGTCCATGTCATGCTTTTGAAGTTTGGCAAGTGAGTTTGTTCATCAAGATTCTCTAAATTCTTGTTGAAGCAATATTGTTAATGGAACATGTGGTGCATAGGCTATAGGCATAAGAATGTTGTTTTATTTTTCTAATTGTTATACATGTGTTTCTTTTAATGCACTTTGATATATGTGAAAGTTATGAATAGTACATTACGAACATGCAATTGCTTTGAGACAAATTACATCCGCCCATTTACTAAAATGTCATTTCCACATTAGAGTTAGTTACATAATACGATGAATGTTAAACATAAAGCATTAGGTAGGTCATAGAAAAACACGACATTTACTTCACACAAGTCGTAAATAAATTTTGTTTTCTTCCAAATCGAAGAAAATCAAGGAGCCATAAATGACCTAGTTATCATGCAAGTTATTGTGGGTTGTCAGAATAACCGATGTGGAACCATTGGAAATTCCAAATCACGGAAGTAGAAACTGCACGAGGATCAGTGATGAGTTGTGCGCACAAGGGTTGAAAATAAAAGTAGTCAAGTGTTGGTTGTGTGGGGGATATACATGTGTCGAGTGTGTAGGTGCGAAAGATATTGGTGTGCGAAGTTTGGGGATATGGTAATCGTTATCACTGAAATTTCGTCTGCAACATTGCATGAAAATGGTTACAGGAATACAACATCTCCAAACACCTATTAGTTCACCTGCAACACAAAAAATTCATTTCCAGGGGCAAAAACTATACAATTGGTCAAAAAATTGACATGCGCTGAAACACTAAAGGAAGCACACGCATAGTGCACGGGCCAAAGAAGCCTGTAGAGCACACAATGCGCCATATGCATGAATGTGTACGAGAAAAGCCGTGCACTCTTGTGAACAACACATTTATGGTTTTTTTCGGCCCCTCACCCACTTCTAGACTAGCTCCCAACTTGATTTAACCCTCAAATCCGAGATGAATCCGAATGGGAGGCTGGTCAAAGACCTAAGGGTGCCCTAAAGGACCCCTTGTCGACACTAAGAACCAGCTGGATATTGCCTCAAAGACATGCTATAAATGGAGGCCATGGGTGCACTATGAATTTAAGAATCTCATAGTATTGTTATGCTGCCTCAATCCTCCCTCAGGAAACCTCTTTTCTTCTTGGATCATTCTAGCAACATTCCAATAAGCTATTCCACTCACCTCTTGAGGGAATAGGCTTGGATTTATTCACCATTTGATTTCTTGTTTATCATTGTAAGAATAGCTCTCAAATAGGGGACTCAAGAGCCCTCTCAAGGAAGAAGAGGGGATCCATCAGTCCTCCTTTCTCTACAGTGTTTTGCCAGCTAATATAGTTATCCATTGGTGGCATAATCTCAGTCATTTGGTTGATTGATTTTGGTTCAAAGTTTCTTATGCATTGTAGTTTTATTTCCTTAGTTTTTTTTAGTTTATTTTCTTGTTTATTTCATGTGATTGGATTATGTAAATCATGCACTAACCTCTATCTTGTCTAGCAGGCCCAACTAGACTTGTAAGTTCCCTTGTTTTTCTCACCCAAGTGGTGAAACATACACAACAGATTGGCGACCATACTCGGGATAAGGTATCAATTTCCTCCCTATTTGGGTTGTTTGAGCACTTCTTTTTGACCCATTTGCCTTGCAAGAACCATAAATGACCTAGCCTTACCTGTCAAGAACTAAGTTTGGAGCTGGAGGAGGAAAATTCCACTTAAAATCCCCCCCCCCCGACGCTTATCAAAACGTGCACAGGTGTTTCAGCCCACAAACGTGCATTCCGAGCATTGTGCGCCAACAACACTTCGTTTCTCTACACATTCTGCGCACTGTGTGCCAAAAGTTCCTTGGTTCTCTGCGCATTCTGTGCCCACTGCGCCTCTGTCTGAACTGTAACCCGCGCATCTGTCCAAAATTTCAAAATTGTAAGAGTTTTTGTGATGATTTGAAGGCCCCTAGCCTTCAAAATCTTGTTTTTTTGCAAACAGTAAATGCATTACACTTAGATTCCTTTCCCACATGAAAGGTTAGTCAAAACATAGGCACTTAGGGGCTTGAAAAGAACCACATTTCTACTCTTTTTCTTTAGTTTCCACATGGATGGCTTGTTTTGATTGTAAAAGTTAAGTTGAGATTCTTTGTTATCACATATAAAAACACTTGCATTGGGACTGGAAACAAACTTTAATCACTAAGTATGCTCTTCTCTCGCACCATAGAACGATTTTGAGAATCATAAAAGTGATTAAGGGGACATTTCATCTCCCTTAACAAAATATTTAGGAGAGGACAAAGCCCCCCAGGGCTCCTCTTAGTTTCTTTTTGAAAACATCTTAAAATTGTAAGGGCCCATACATGCCCACATGTTGCAAAATTAGGATAGTTTTTGAAATTACTTTCTTAGTTTACATCACTAGGAGAGTTTAAAGATCAAAGTAACGGGCCCATACATGCTCACATGCTTACAATATAGGACAATTTTTTGAAAGATTTCTTAGTATAAATCACATTAGGGAGTTTAAAGGATTGGTAAGGACCCATATGTCCACATGCTAGTTCTTTAGGGCTTTTAAAATTCCACAAGGTTGTACCAATGACATCTAGCAAGATAGGTAATCAAGATTTGTAAGGACCACAAGAAGTCCACATGTTGCAAATTGACACCTAACTTATTAAAATTTGACACATTTTATCACTTGATCACACACAAAGTCACTCCTCACTCACATAATTTCATCTTGAATTGTGGAAGTTGAAGTAGGTTTTCTCCAAAGGAATTCCAAAACGTCCCACTAGTTCTTGAAGAAATTATCCACACCCACTTAATTCAAACGAGATTGGTTCACACCCCCAATCTTTCAATCAACCACATCTAAATATTTTCTAAAAACTCACTAAGTTTTCCTCCACAGGAGGTGCCAAAATAATTTTTTTAGTCTAGGTAGGATCTCGGGGGTAGGCATCCAAATAACCCTCCATTATCTGGTTCTCACATCTTCAAACATTAGAAGTTGAAAAATAAGGAACTTTAAAATCCTCCAAGTCAAGTGTTCCTAACACCATAAGGCAGAGAGATACCCATGAAGGGTCGAAGGTCAAGGTCCGGTTGTTCTGTGCGTCCCCCCTTGAGTCACCCAACTTTTGGAAGGTATCCAGCCTGTGACCCATTTCTGAGGCCAAAAATTTAAATGCAGCACTTTGACCAAGGTACCTAGTGGCCAAATTTAGGACATCTACCCAGGTGGAAATTGTGGGCTGCAATTGCACCTTGATTAGATTGTGTGTGGCTATTGGGAAATATTGCCATCTCTTTCGGCATATGCACCCTCTACTCCTCATTATAATTGATTGTTTCATCTTTCACTAGTTCCTCTTCCGGTGGCTTCAGATCCCATTGTTGAATGCTATTGGAAGGTCCAGTGATATTTGAGAGGAAGGACATTATGTCTGTTTATGACATGAGCATTTGTTTTTATTGTTCTCCCATGCGGAAAAAATCCATCTACCCACATGTATGCTTATTTATGTATGATGCTCATTTGATTACATGTGATTGTGAGATATATTGTGAAGGTCCAAATTTGACAAGTCTCTTGTTCATTTACTACTCTCATCACCATTTACACACATTCACTTTGCTAATCAGATGTCATAGGGGACCCACAGAATCCCCATCGTTCCAGACGCTTGCAAAATATCTGTCCTATCCTAGGAGGAGTTCCTAGTCTTGCCAACTCATCGGCTCAACCATATCACACCCCCGTGAGTGCCACTATTTTGGGATCAACTTTGCTTGGTTCCACCTTACTTGGGTCCAATTCCCAAGGCCATCCATCCACTAGCTCTCCTTCACAAGGAGGCAGGGGGGAAACTTCTTCTCAAGGGAGAAGTACCACCCCACCAAACCTCCCTCAAGGGTCAGGTCCACTACCTGCTCACACCATGGATGGAGCTAATCCTCCTCCACCACCCCCCATGCCATATTTGGCGTCCCTAAACATTCCTGCTTTGAGTAAACTCACAAATGATCTTATATTTCATGACCCCACATGGCTCAATATGCCTACCAAACTACCTTCATATATTCCCAAATTTGAAGGAAAATCGAGGGAAGATCCCACCAACCATGTCATGACCTTCCACTTATGGTGATCTTCAAACAACATCATGGACGACTCTGTCTGCTTAAGGTTATTTCACTGTACACTCACTGGTCCACCAACCAAATGGTATGTGGACGAAAAATTAGGGTCCCATGTGACTTTTGAATCCTTGGCCAAAGCATTTTTGGCCTTCTTTCCACTACTAGTTCGTCATGACACTGTTCTAGAATTAATCTCTGAGTGCAAACAAACCTCAGCTACACATATTTCCAACCACATTCATGAATGGCGTTGGTAACATAGTTTATGCAAAGCCGAAACCACCAAAGAACAATGTCTCGATTGATTTCTCAAATCATTTGTCTCTATCCTTGCCAAAGATGTGGCATCCACCTTCCCCCAAACTGAAGAGGAAGCCATCAACAAGGCTCAACAATACGACCTCATTTATGCTCAGTCGGGTTACTTATACACAGTAATACCTGATGCATCGAGACCCATACCATTCAGCCATGAAAAACCTGGGATGTCTCATGCAACAGATGGATTGATTGGTACCACAACACACCATAATCCGTACATCCAACCACCACCTATGTATGGTGCACCCCAATATTTGCTGATATATGGAGGTCCACCTTATTACCCTCCTCCCCCTTATCAACAACCATACCCTGTTTCCCTTCCTCCACCCATGATACACCTGACCTCTCAACTAAGTTCAGGTACCCCCTCTACCTCAGCTTATAACCTGGGCACTAGTGAAAGCGCTACGCCTTCCTATGCACTCTACAAATCATTGACACAAAATAGTCCATATTTTCCATTTCTTGGTCCTCCATAATCGATTTCTCCTCCACAAGGACAACTACATGCTAGAGTTAACTTTGTTCAACCCTCTCCCATTCAACAATTTCAAAATTTTGAACAATTGGATACAAAAGATCCGACCCATCAACCGAATAATGCCAAGAAGAAAGGAAAAAAACTGAAACAATAATAACCCAGGACTAGGGGGAAATAACCCTCAACAAAACCAACATGCTGGGGGCAACCAAAACCAGGGTAACCAGAACCTCCAAGGGGACAATAACAACAAATTCCAAGGGAGGAATAACAACAACAACCTCTGGACGAACTTCCCTTGCGCTCTTTGTGGTGAGCATGGCCATTACACTCACCATTGCCCCCAAATTTCCGACTTCAAATGGATGAAAGAATCCATGAACACGCCACGTCCTCTAGTGCCGCTTGCCCCTCAGCAGGCCCCACAGTAGTATTTACAACAACCACCCCCGATCGTGTTGCAAAACCCTATTCCACACCAAGGTGTGATGAATACCCAACAGGAGATACATCCTGCCCCACCACAAATGGGATAGTATCAAAACCCTGGAAATCCGACGGATCGCAATATCCTCCTCACAAGCGAAGAACAAATTCTCCTGCAAATGCGCAGTGGTCAATACAACGCACCCCCTAAATCTACTCCCACCAATTCGGAGGTAGCTCCAGCTATAGTCGGACAACCCTTGATGATTCCATGCCCTAACATTGAACCCGTCATTCATATCCCTCGCATCCCGTTACGACGAAATGTCAACAACCCTTAGGCTAGGGCGACACATAATTACAGTCTGTTCGATGAGTCGACACAATCCCCTGCATCCATGTCAGTATTAGAGGTCCTCCAAACCTATCCAACTCAATGGAAATCCTTTCTTTCCGCCTTGGGGGCAGTCTACCCAGCTGATACTAGACTCATCACATTTGATCTGGATTGTGGGGAACCTTGTCTCCTCGCTTTGGTAGCTTTCCAGATACCAGTCAAGATTCAGAACATCACAGTTCATCAGTGTATCATTGATGAAGGTGCATCCACTTGCATCATGTCCAAAATTGTATGGCAGAAACTTGTCTCCCCAGAGCTAGTACCATCCACCATTACTTTGAGAGCTTATGATGGTCGATCATCCTCCCCTGAAGGGCTCTTTCAAAATTTCCCCGTTGAACTTGGGGGAAAAACCATCCTTATCGACATTGAGGTTATCGATGCCCCGCTAGATTATAACATATTGTTTGGATGTAGCTACATGTATGTTATGAAAGTAGTGGCCTCTTATATGTTTCGAATGATGATGTTCCCCCACAATGGGAAAATCATCACCATCGACCAAGTTTCACATTACGAGCCTAACCACTCCTCCAACATCGATAACATCCTACCTCTTTTTTGCACTAGTTCTGACGCATATCCACTCATGGATATGGCCCCCAGAATTTTCAAGGACCATCCTTGCCGGGGGCATACCATGGAGCACCACCGTTCATACACCCCTCAACACAAGTGTGTGTCATATCTTCTAATGGAACTGAAACACGAGATACCATTCTTCCCACCGAGACTTCTCCACCCCTCGACATCCCACTAGTTAAAGAAATTCTACCTCCGGAATTACCTGAGAACCCTACGACAACACTTATCCCTGATTTCACCCTTCCCTAGGGAAAAATCCCGGTTTGGGAAACAATCCCCAAGCCATTACTCAGATTCCATTCTTCTACCCCCCACTGGGAGTACTATCTTTTTAGGTAGCCGCAACACTTACCCTTCCCAACATGGTGCTCGCCATTCCGGTATGGTATCTACACCCACCCGTGATGGTTTCTCAACCATCCCTCCCTCCCCAATCAGAGGGAATCCTAATGCACATCCCAGTACTAACTCCAACCACACCACCCTCACCCCCATCGGCTGGCACCACTGCTACGGCTAGGGGCAGATGAAAGAATAAAGAGCCCACCACTCACCTTCCTCCCCGAGTTCAACATCCTTGCACACTATGCGAAAGAGAGGGACACCCCACTAATAGATGTCCTTCTCTTCCTGAGTTACACAATATGATCCAACTCCCTTGAGCAACCACATCGCTCATCGCTTCACCAAGAACACCTAGTACTACCACAACTTCCCCTACTACATGCAATAAAGGGTTGCGAACCAAATTCGTGTGTGCCATCTGTTCAAAGTATGGCCACTACACTCATCATTGCCCCTCTCTGCCTCAGTTTTGACAGATGATAACGGCGGTACGCCAAATCGTTTAACAAGAAGATGCAGAAGCATCGCTCCACCTCATCACGTGCCCACTGATTAACACACATGGTGCACATTCAAGGAAGGGAGTGGCGTCGCCCTCTCATTTTAGCCTTTGAGAATCTAAGCATGATCAAGGAATTTAATGATGACAAGCTTGAAGAGCCAAGTTGTGCCTTCGCACAAGCTGGAGATAAGGTCGCCATTAAGCGGTTGACGGTATAAGGGATTTGCATCCGATTCAGATAATATTTCCATCATTGTAATCTTCCTCGGTAGTCAAGAGTTTTGAATGGTGATTAGACACCACTAGATTAGCTTGGAGGGAAGCTCATCGAGCCCCTCTTGCATAAATATTTGTATTTTATGCCCAATAGAGGTTGCTAGAATTTGATGAAAAATTATTGTAATCCAAGTTAGGAGGTTGATGAGAGTCGAGACTACAGTCGGGACTTAACATTTATGATTTGATACTCTGCCATTAATAGAAAAATGACAGTTTTTCATGTTATCAATTTTTGTGTAATGGATATTTTGTGATGAATGTCATTTGTATGCATTTGAATTGTAGATGAATGTTAGAAATCGTCTGCAGGGATAGAGATACAATTTTCTATTTGTAAGTGTGTTGAATTAGGTCTAGTTCTCTAGGTTAAGTGCAAGGAGTGCGCGACAAAGTGTGGAAAATCTGTGAACCGAAGCAAAGAGTGCGTGTCTGAACCCAATGGAGTTAGAAGAGAAACTGCCAGGAGGGCGTACCAGGATAATTCAGAGACTCGGGAGGAAATTTAAAGGTGGTTAAGTACCTTGGAAAGAAAGACTATGTAGGAGGAAGCACAGTTCAAAGTTACTAAACACTCTAAAACACTTTTCTAGGAGGGCATAGAGAAAGTACGAGAGAGTACAAGAACAATGTTGAAAAGTCGACAAGAAATGTGTGTCTAATTTATTTTTCCCTTAAATAATTTGGACAATAAATATTAATCTATTATCTCATAATTACTTGAAAATAGTTAACTGAAATGGAAAATCAGTTAGCTATAGGAAATTCGAGTTCAAAGGTTGTCTGGTGGGACATGGAAGTCGAATTAGTTGTAACTAAGTGACTTGAAGTTGTAACAGAATTATAAGTGTAGTTATGTGAGTAGTGAAGTAGTTTAACTCAGTTAAGTGAGTTAAGCTCAGTTGTACTAGTTGTAACTAAACTTACACTAGTGAGAGTTCAGTAAATTAATTATTAATTAATTCACAATCAGTGAACTCACATGCAACTGAAAATTTACCACTGTTAACTACATGCATGTCAGATCCAGTGGAGACCCAATTGAGATAACAGGTGAAAGGGACAATTTGGCTATTAGTTGTGATTTGAGTGAAGTGCACTCATGCAATCACACACACAGTGGATGTGCCCATGAGAAATGCGCAACCTAGGGAAGAGGAATTCGAATTCATTTGCAGGGTTTTCATTGCAGGGATTGCGCAGAGGAGGCAGGCTATCTGGAGGCAGAGAATTGGCACATGTATTTGCTGATTTTTGTATGACAGTGTGAGACGATTGTATTGTACTGAGAGATTTTGGATTAGAGTTTTGTATGATATTGTTTCATGATCCATGATATACATAATATATGATAGTGGGGTTTTTATCTTTATGCTTTCCCGGTAAAACATCTGTGTTATGTGCGATTGATCTTTCTTCTTGATATTGCAATTGGCGATAGTGTTTTAAATTTCGAAAGAATATTTGTAGACACGATTCTGTATTTAACAGTGGCATATAATTGTTAGATCAGGAGAATCCAGGAAATACATAATTTGTATTGAAATTTCTACATGGTATTAGAGCGTAGACGATTGCAGAAGCTGAGTTTGTGATTGGATAGAATTTGAATTTGTAGAAAGACTTTCTTGGTGCTACAGCTGATTCAATATGGAAATTGATTTCAATGGTTTGAGGTTAGAGTATGCACTCGAGGGAAGCTCGAACTATATTTATTGGAAGGACAGGATGGAGGCAGTACTTGAAGACAATGGCTTGAAGGAATTCATTGACAAAGATGTTCCTAAGCTAGATGCTGCAAGTCTTGATGTATGGAAAAAGAAAGTGGCAAAGGCGAGGAGGATCTTGTTGGAGGGAGTATGAGACCACATTGTCTCAAGCCTCCATGGGAAAGTCACACCATATGCAATGTGGAAGACTTCGCCGGATCTATTCCAAAACAACATCGACCATAGGAAATTGGTGCTCAAAGATAAACTCAGGAAGATCAAGATGGAGAAGGGTGACTCCATTCCAAAATATCTCATGAAGTTTGTCCAATGTTGGGATGAGCTGGGGAGTGTAGGAATAACAGTTACTGATGATGATTTGGTGAGCTTGGATCTCCTAGGACTTCCCAAGAGTTGTCACAGTTAACAAGACTCTGTCAATGGAAGGGAAAAATTGCCAGATTGGGAACGATTATGGTCGGATCTAGTGCAGGAGGAGTTCAGGCGGAACACCAGAGACGACTCTTCATCAAAGCATGATGATGAAGAGGATTTTTCTTTGGCTACCAAGGCAAGGAAAGGGAAGGGGAATAAATTCCATTCAAAATCCTAGTCTAAAGGAAAGAAGCTGGATTTGTCCAAAGTAAAGTGTGTTCACTGTCACGAACATGGGCATCTCGCTACTAACTCTCTGCAGAAGAAGAATAACAAGAAGGTTGCTGGAGCTGCAGCTGGTGAGGCCCTTGCCTCACAATTTGAACTTGACTTCTCTTTGATTGCTTGCATGGCTTCAAGTGCATTTGGATCAGTGTGGTAATTGGATAGTGGCGCTTAATTCCACATGACGGGAGATAAGGAGTTTTTCAGTGACTTGGAGGAGAGAGATCTCAAAATGCATATAGAGATGGGCGACGATGGACGATACAGTGCGATTGGCATTGGTACCATTACCTTTCAGAGGGAGTCAGGTAAACCATTTCAATTGAAAAATGTTATGCATGTTCCAGGTCTGAAGAAAAACCTGGTCTCAGTCGCAATGTTGGAGGATAGAGGCTATGGCGCTGTTTTCAGCGGTGGAAAAGATTTTCTGCGACATAAAACAACAGGTCAAGTCAAGAGGATAGGGATTCGAGTTAAGAATATCTACATGCTGGAAGAATATGGTTGCGCTTCCATGATGGGAAAGGCAAATAAAGTGGTGAGCCGAGATGAGGGCGAATTATGGCATAGGTGATTGGGCCATCTTCATCATGGAGCCTTGAAGATCATGTACCAAATATCTATTGGACTTCCAATGGGAACACTTGCTCAGTTTGATCAGTGCAAGGGTTGCACCATGGGGAAGTATGTAAAGTCTACCTTTCATGAAAAGGAGAATCGTGCTTCGGTGATCCTGGAGAGAGTTCACACAGATGTGTGTGGACCATTCTCGGTTGCTTCAATAGAAAAACATAAGTATTATGTTATTTTTGTTGATGAATTTTCTCGTAAATGCTGGATCTTCTTCATGAAGAAGAAGGATCAAACATTCTCAAAGTTCTGTGAGTTTAAAGCATTGGTGGAGAAAGAGTTGGGGAAGCAAGTGAAAGCTCTGAGGAGCGATAATGGTGGAGAATACATCTCTAACGAATTCAAAGACTTCTGCAGCAAAGAAGGAATTCGAAGAGAACTCATAGCACCTCATAACCCACAACAAAATGAGGTCGTAGAGAGGAAGAACAGAACGATCATGGGTGCAACATGAGCGATGTTGCATGATCAGGGCCTACTAATGAATTTGTGGGCGGAAGCATGCAACACTATGGTTTATGTGAAAAACCATTGTCCTCATAGAGTACTTGGCATGAGTACACCCGAAGAAGCTTTCATTGGTAAGAAACCTGATGTTTCTCATTTTAAGATTTTTGGCTCATCTGTTTATGTGCATGTGACCAAGGATGCCAGGAAGAAGCTGGAATCGACTGCTGAAGTTGGGATATATTTGGGGTACACAAAACACCCCATAATTATCGTGTGTATTTTTCTAACAGTAAGATGATTGTTATGCGACGGGATATAAAATTTGATGAGGGGAAAGCCATGCGGTTGTCACTTGAGAGGGAGCTAGACTTGCATGCAGAGGAGGAACTACTGGTTCCCAAAGATGAATCTCAAGATGTGGATCAACCACATGAAGAGCTTCATGGAGTGGAGGAAGCCACTCATGCAGATCCATCCATCATAAATGGCATAAAGCGCATCACAAAAGCTGATGGATTGAGACTAGATGCTGCACAGAATGTAGGATCCCCTACTTCATAGTGCAGACAGAGACAATCTCCTGATTGATTTACTGGATACATGGCTCTCATGAGAAAATTTATTGTGACTGAACCATCTTCCTTTTAGGAAGCAGTGCAATATCCCACTTGGTTTGATGCTATGGTGGAGGAGTATGACTCCATTGTCAAAAACAGTGAATGGGAAATTGTCCCAAGACCGGTCGACAAATCAGTTGTAGGTTCGAGATGGATCTACAAGGTAAAGCAAGCTGCTGATGGGAGTGTGGAGAAAAATAAGGCCAGGTTTATGGCCCAGGGATTCTCACAGATCGAGGGGATAGATTATGATGAGACCTTTGCACCTGTCGCAAGGTACTCTTCCATAAGACCCATCCTTGCACTCTCAGCTCAGATGAGCTGGCGCATTCATCAGATGGATGTAAAACCTACGTTTCTCAATGGGATCATTGAGGAAGAAGTGTACATTGAGAAACCAAAAGGTTTTGAGACCTTTGACAGGGAGTCACATGTGTGAAGACTCAAGAGAGCGATGTATGGGCTGAAGCACGAACCCCGTGCTTGGTACACTCAGATAGACAACTATTTCACCAGACTGGGCTTCACCAAAAGTGAAGCAGATGCAAGCCTATACCAAATTGTGGTGGAGGGTAAGATTTTAATCATTGTTCTTTATGTTGATGATTTAATACTGACTGGTGATGAGCAACTGATACACTCATGCAAGGAGGACCTTGCAAAGGAATTTGAGATGAAGAATTTGGGCCTTCTTCATTATTTCCTTGGATTGGAAATATGGTAGCGAGATGGTGAACATTTTGTGTCTCAAGGAAAGTATGCAAGGGAGATACTAGGTAAGTTTCACATGGAGGGATGCAAACCCATGGATACTCCTCTTCCAGGAAACTGGAGGAAAGAGGATGCTACTTCTAGAGAGGTAGTGGATGCTATTGTCTATTGACAATTAGTGGGTTCACTAATGTATTTAGTGAACACGAGACTAGACATTTGCTATGCGGTTAACCAACTGAGTCAAGCGATGGTTAAGCCTACCAAGCTCTTTTGGAAGGCAGGTAAGCATGTCCTGAGATAACCGAGGGGCACATCTGAGTATGGCTTATGGTATAGACAGACAGATGAGGTGAAGTTTCATGGCTTCACGGATGCAGATTGGGCGAGCAACCCAACAGACAGAAAGAGAACATCAGGGAGGATCTTTAGTATCAGATCTACAACTGTTTCTTGGTACAACAAGAAGCAGAGATCTGTGGCACTCAGTTCAGCGGAAGCGGAATACATGGCAGCGAGTCAAGCTGCATGTGAGGCTATCTAGATGAGAAAGATCTTGGTTGGTTTGTTTGGTTCTCATTTAGATCCAACAGTGAGTCATTGTGATATTCAGAGTTACATTAAACTCTCAATTAATGCCGTGTTTCATGATATATCTAAGCATATAGATATCGGGTAATATAATCTCATAGATTGTGTGCAGCGAAAGATCATGTTACTTTAGTACATTCCTACGGAAGACCAGGATGTAGACATTCTGACGAAGGCGCTCACCAGGAGCAAATTCTAATACCATAGAGACAGGATTGGGGTGAAGGATAATCCCTTTCTTGTTGAGAGGGAGTGTTGAAAATTCAACAAGAAATGTGTGTCTAATTTATTTTTCCCTTAAATAAATTGGACAATAAATATTAATCTATTATCTCATAATTACTTGAAAATAGTTAACTGAAATGGAAAATCAATTAGCTATAGGAAATTCGAGTTCAAAGGTTGACTGGTGGGACATGGAAGTCGAATTAGTTGTAACTAAGTGACTTGAAGCTGTAACAGAGTTATAAGTGTAGTTATGTGAGTTGTGAAGTAGTTTGACTCAGTTAAGTGAGTTAAGCTCAGTTGTACTAGTTGTAACTGAACTTACACTAGTGAGAGTTCAGTAAATTAATTATTAATTAATTCACAATCAATGAACTCACATGCAACTGAAGATTTACCACTATTAACTACATGCATGTCGGATCCAGTGGAGACCCAGTTGAGATAACAGGTGAAAGGGACAGTTTGTATATCAGTTGTGATTTGAGTGAAGTGCACTCATGAAATCACACACACAGTGGATGTGCCCATGAGAAATGCCCAACCTAGGCAAGAGGAATTCAAATTCATTTGCAGGGTTTTCATTGTAGGGATTGCGCAGAGGAGGCAGAGAATTGACACATGTATTTGCTGATTTTTGTATGATAGTGTGAGATGATTGTATTGTACTGAGAGATCTTGGATTAGAGTTTTGTATGAGATTGTTTCATGATCCATGATATACATAATATATGATAGTGGGGTTTTTATCTTTATTCTTTCCCGGTAAAACATCTGTGTTATGTGCGATTGATCTTTCTTCTTGATATTTCAATTGGCGATCGTGTTTTAAATTCCACAAGAATATTTGTAGAAGCGATTCTGTATTTAACAGTGGCATATAATTATTAGATCAGGAGAATCTAGGGAATAGATAATTTGTATTGAAATTTCTACAACAACATGGTTGGAAGTGTTGGAATCCTTAAGAGAAAACCAGGGTTGCTGAACACTCTGAGGAAGGGAGGATTTGCAAGAGTGCATCGACAAATTAAAGGAGATGCCTTAAAACCTTCAGGAAGGCTAAGGGAGAAGACATCGAAAAGTTGAGTCGAGCACAAGGAGTGCACCAAGGATATTGTAAGTCCATCTTACAAGCTCAAGAGAAAGAGTGAGAAACTGCCAGGAGGGCACAGGGAAGTTCATTGAAGGACACATAGGAAATGGGAACCTTGAAGGTTTTCAAGCCAAGCAAAGTCGTAGAAGAGTTTTCGCAAAACTCTGAAAGGAGAGCAGACAAAGTTCGAGAATAGCTTAAGTATCAAAAAGGAAAAAGTTCACTAAGGAGTTGAGGACTTACCGAAGTCCCGAAGACCATGAATTCACCAAGTAGACAGGTGGAAGTAGATTCGAGAGTTCGAGGATTCAGACTTTAGGAGAGTTGCAAGGAGAACAGTTCAAACTTCACGAAGGGCGAAGTGCAGAGTGATTCTGGACTATTGGATCCGGGAGTGCGCGTGGCAAAGATCCATGTATTTCAGAGGAAGTCACTACAGAGGAAAATATAAGGAAGAGAACACTCGAAGAGCTGGGAGTCGAAGAAATCTTGGCTGTCCATTGAGATAGGACAGGTGGTGAGAAATTAGCATTTTGCTAATTCGCCAATCAAGAAGGACATAGTTGAGAAAGAGAGGACTCACGAAGTTCAAACTCGCAATTTGATCTTAGCAGTCGATCATGAGAAGAATGTGGACCATGGATTTGGTCCTGGAGATTTCACCAATTTGCAAATCGAGAAAAGGGAGTAAGCAACTCACGAAAGTTTCGAAGTGCGGGGTTGCGAAGGGAGCTGACCCATGGTCGTAGTCTGTGGTCACATCATGGGGGAGCCTAGCATAGAGAGCTAGCGCTCGTTGGCGTTAAGATTTGAAGAGCGCTAGGGAGAGGGTGCGCAGGTGCCACATAACCTGCACCGAAAAGGTGAAGGGCCCATGTCAAGTTAAATTGGTTCCCATTAAGAGCCCGATGAGCCATTCGACTCGGTGACTTGAACGATCCTAGACTGGGAGGTCAAGCAACCCTTTGGAAGGAAGGGGGTTTGCGCCAGGAGTGGTACCAGAGCCACATAATTGATTTCTGGAGGCAAGGGAGACAAAGTGCGATACTCTGTTGAAAATGTTGCAAGGTGTGCAATAGATGATAAACAACCAGGTGGGATGTAGGTGAAGCAAGATGGTCATTGGAAGTTATGAGCATGGTTGAGGATAAGTCTATTTGCAGAGAAGAAAAGTGAAGATGGACAAGAAGCTCAGTGAAATCCAGGTAGAAATGGAGAAGCTAACATTCAAGATGTAACAGGAGGCAAAGGTGCGCTGGAGGTATGAATGGCCTTTGAAGAGGACAACTAAGTGGCATGTTCAGAAGTTGTTGGCCAGAGGGCATTAATAGATGTTAAAAAGGTGGTTGAGGTATGCTAAAACCTTAAATGATGAGGGAAAGAGATCTGGAAGGGGTCTCGTATGTTGCTAGGTGGGCAATGAGAAGGAATCAATGGGTCTCGTAAACTGGCAGGAGGGCATATGAGACATCCTAAATTGCCAAGTGGGAAAGGGAGAAGAGATGAGCCCAGCTGAGAGTTCATATCAGAGGGTGTTGAAATATGGGGAGGAGGCAGAAGAAAGACCTCGCTCAGGTGAAAATTCACGCAGAATTATGGGCCATGTGAATGAAGACGATGAGATTTTAAATACTTCCATCGCCGAGGAGAAGGATCCAAGGAGTATTCTGGTCATTGGGGGAATAGAGATATTCCTGCCCCAAAACTCGATTGAGGCCAGAGCATGTGTTGTAGATGAAACAAAAAGACAACTAGCAATGACTGTCGTAGAAGAGGAGAAGGAGAATATACTGATGACTGCCCCAGTAGAATAAGAAGGCATGTAGTTACGATGCTCACTCCATGGGACAAAGAGTTGGAGATGCTGGAGGATTGGTTAAACAATCCAAAACCAGAAAATCACTGCCAGGGGACAATTATGCAGATCATAGGAGGGGAGCATTCAAAAGAATTTATCAAAATTTTCGGATGAAGAGCTGGATAGGAGATGACTGCAACACTGAAGTATGCAATAGAAGGGGGATCTGAATACCGGCATGAGAAGCAATTGGAGGAAGTTGGTATTGAACCCGCACTAGAGGAGCTGACATGAGCAAATCTGTGAGAAGGAGAAGCTTAGCAACAACTCAATGATGAGAGGCCTGTAGGAATGGAAGTTGTAGTAGAGTGGCAAGCTAAGGCCACAAGAAATGAAGATGATAAATTGGGAGATCGATGTGATTTACCCATTGACAAGGAAGAAGTGCAACAAGCTAGTTTGGAAAAGGAGAGTCAGCCGATGGAGCAGCTGGATGAGGTGGTTGAGGAGACAAGGAAGCTGATGTTGCGGTCGACAGAGGAAGTGATCAACAAGGAGAAGCTGGACAAAAAGAAACTTGCACGAGTAGTAGGGATGATGCAACAACAACAACGAAGTAGAAGAGCAGAAAAAGAACTCCAGGAAAAAGTTTTGGATCTAGGAGGATTTCAACCAAGCTAGAAAGCTCATGAGGAGGAATTCATGATTTCCATAGCCATGGAGTATGATGCAGGAACATCGCTCTACCTCAACATGCGCCAGCCGATTAACACACATGGTGCACATTCAAGGAAGGGAGAGGCGCCTCCCTCTCATTTTGGCCTTTGAGAATCTAAGAACGATCAAGGCATTTAATGATGACAAGTTGGAAGAGACAAGTTGTGCCTTTGCACAAGCTAGAGATAAGGTCGCCATTAAGTGGTTGATGATAGAAGGGATTTTCATTTGATTCAGATCATATTTCCATCATTGTAATCTGCCTCGGTAGTCAGGTGTTTTGAATGGTGATTAGACACCACTAGATTAGCTTGGAGGGAATCTCATTGAATCCCTCTTGTATAAATATTTGTATTCTATGCCCAATAGAGGCTGCTAGAATTTGATGAAAAATTATTGTAAGCCAACTTGGGAGGTTGATGAGAGTCGATACTCAGTCACAGTCGGGACTCAACATTTGTAATTTGATATTATGCAATTATAGAAAAATGATAGTTTTTCCTGTTATCAATTTTTGTGTAATGGATATTTTGTGATGAATGTCATTTGTATGCATTTGAATTGTAGATGAATGTTAGAAATCATATGCAGGGATAGAGATACAGTTTTCTATTAGTAAGTGTGTTGGATTAGGTATGGTTCTCTAGGTTAAGTGCAAGGAGTGCACGACAGAGTGTGGAAACACTATGAACCGACGCAAAGAGTGCGTGTCTGAACTCAGTGGAGTCAGAAGAGAAAATGTCAGGAGGGCATACCAGGGTAATTCACAGATTTGGGAGGAAATTTCAGAGTGGTTAAGTACCTTGGAAAGAAAGACTGTGTAGGAGGAAGCACAGTTCAAAGTTACTGAACACTCTAAAGAACTTTGCTAGGAGGGCATAGAGAAAGTACGAGAGCATACAAGAACAACACAGTTGGAAGTGTTGGAATCCTTAAGAGAACCCCAGGGTTTCTAAACACTCTAAGGAAGGGAGGCTTTGCAAGAGTGCATCGAAAAAGGAAAGGATATTTGATCTCAACTCACGATTTGATCTCAACTGTCGATTGTGAGAAGAATGTGGACCATAGATTTAGTCCTGGAGATTTCGCCGATTCGCAATTCATGAAAGAGGGAGTAAGCAGCCTGCAAAAGTTCCAAAGCGTGGGGTCACGAAGGGAGCTGACCCATGGTCGTAGTCCGTGGTCACATCAAGGGGAGAGATGGCACCCGTTGACGTTAATATTTGAAGAGTGCTAGGGAGAGGGTCCGCGGGTGGCACACAACCTACGCCAAAAAGGTGGAAGGGCCTATGTCAAATTAAATTGGTTCCCATTAGGAGCCCGATGAGCCATTTGGCTCGATAACTTGAACGATCCTAAACTGGGAGGTCGATCAACCCTTTGGAGTGAAGGGGGTTTGAGCCACAAGATCCCTCTCCACCCACGTCATCGGGTACCCACATCACCGACATCCATTATGTCTCAACCTCAGTCACCGAATGGATGAGGTTCCCTTTCTCTCCTTGTGACTCATTTGATCATTTCACATACCAATGTCCTTTGATCATTGAATACATGCATCGTCAAATGACCCTTATTCCAAATCCTCCAAGCACCTCACTTCCTGTGATACAAGTGATTCCCCCTATCCCTTCTCCAGATACTGTTCACATCACCTCCCTTGAACCTGAGTCACTTCCCACCCCTCGATGGTTCATGGATAGATTGTTTAAGGATTTTCCCCCAAACCCTCCTAATTCTCCGGTTCATTTCCCTCAGGAAATCTTACCCCTGACCACAGTTTACAACCCACAATGTCTAGACATTTGGTTTATGTCAAGCGTGCCATCACACCATAGTGACGATACCCCCTCTACATATTCACCATGGGAATACAATCACACGGTGACAATCACCAATGTTACCTCCCAGATGCCCTATATTCTCTCCTTTTCCACTGCGACGAAGATATCCTGGAGGAACTAACTACCCCCGATTTCCCATGGAACGCGCTCCATCACAGAGCACTTTTTCTCTCAGAGGAAGCCTCTGAACCTCCTAGCCAAACCTCCATATGTGCAATCGAAACCAAGGAATTTATTTCATCAGGGCATATAGATTGGTTCAATAACCCTATCCCCGCCCCCGATGATTTTTCAGAAGGCAACATGGCCAACATTTCCCCCACTGTCAAAATCGATATTTCCATCAAACCAGGAATCATAGAAGAAATCACCATAGGCGTCGCATGCTCCCCTAACGAATTCACAGCTTACAAAGCTCTCTTTCAGGAATATCGGGATATTTTTGCCTGGTCATATACGAAGATGCCTGACCTCGATCCTTCTATAGTCGAACATCGCATCAACACATGGCCAAATGTTGCCCTAGTACGTCAAAAGCAACGCCCATTGCACCCATCAAAATCTGTGGCTATCAAACCCGAAATTGACAAGTTATGCACTGCAGGGTTCATATACCCCATCGTATACACTTCTTGGGTCTCCAACCCCATCTCCGTTAACAAAAAATAGGGCACTGTTTGCATCTACATTGACTTTCACGATCTCAATCATGCTTGTCCCAAAGACAAATTCCCTACCCCTTTCATCGACCAAATTATCGATGACTGTGCAGGCCACAAAGCCCTATCCTTCATGGATAGGTTCTCTGGCTACAATCAAATCCAAATCCATCCAACAGATCAGTATAAAACTGCATTTACCACCCCCTAGGGTACTTTTTCTTATCGTTTCATGCCTTTTGGACTCAAGAACGCAGGTGCTATGTTCAAACGGGCCATGAATTATGTTTTCCATGATCTTGCTCACATCATCCTCTTACTTGGATGACCTCACTGCTTGATCCAGGAGACAAACTCAACACTTAGATGAATTACGAGTTGTCTTTCAACGATGTCGCAAGTACAATATCCGCTTGAACCCCCTCAAGTGTGTATTTTGCGTCACCGTCGGATGGCTCCTTGGGTTCATCATCTCCCAACACGACATCACAGTCGAACCCCTTAAGGTCCAAGCTATCACAGAAATTCCACCACCAAGGAATTTGTGCCAACTGTAGAGCCTACAAGGCAACACCAACTTTTTACGACTCTTTGTCCCAGATTACGCCACTCACACGCATGGTTTCTTTCTCTTATTGCATCATGATATCCCATTCCGATGGGATGAACATGCCCAAGCCACTTTTGACGATTTAAAATCAATGCTATCCAATGCCCCTTTGATTAGTCCTCCCGACTATGACTGCGATTACATCCTCTACTTGTCGGCCTCAACCATCTCAGTAGCAGGAGTTGTCGTCCAATTAGGGGCTGATGGCCGCGAGCATGTTATATACTACATCAGTAAAAATCTTTCAGGGCCACCTTTGAAATACAATCATGAGGAGAAACTCGCCCTCACAGTTGTCCTCGCAGTCCAAAAACTGTGTCATTATATCTTACTTCGCAATACCAAAGTCGTGGCAGATTCCAACCCCATGCAGTACTTGCTTAGTCGACGACAGATTAATGGAAAATTTGCCCGATGGATTGCCATCCTTCAGGAATATGATCTAGAATTTTCAAATCCCAAAATAAAGAAAGAACTCTTCCTCGTTGAACTCATCACAACATTTCCCTCGGATGCTCAAAGTTCACCAGTCAACATGGATTTTCCCGATGAACACCTCTTCTACATCCCCTCGGATGACCCCTGGTATGGTGACCTTCTCGTCTACCTTCAGACAAAAAAGTTTGGGTCTCATCTCTCTTGAGACGATCATTTGTGCCTTCACCATCAGGCCCCTCGATACCTCCTCATCGGTGATGTTTTGTATCAATGTGGGGTCAAAACTATACTTTGCCGATGTTTAACCATCAACTAAGCAGACAAAGTCTTGAACGATTTCCATAGTGGCGCTTGCGGTGGCCACCTATCAGGCATGTCCACTTCCCAAAAAAACATTCGAGCAAGATACTTTTGGCCCACATTGTGTTTATGACTACATCCATGCTGTCAAGCGATGCGACAAATTCCAGCTTTATGCAAACAAAGCACGAGCGCCACCTGCTCTTCTACATCCAATCATCACTGCCGGCCCCTTCTGCAAATGGGGCATAAAATTCATGACTTGCAATCCTCCCTCTAGCAATGGACACAAGAATATTGTCGTGGTAGTGGATTACTTTACCAAATGGGTTGAAGCCATGCCTACCTTCAACAACACCGTTGACATAACAATGCATTTTTTCTTCAACCACGTCATTACCCGTTTCAGAGTTCCACTACAATTAGTCTCCGATCACGGTAAGCACTTTGAGAATGAGATCTTCGTCGAAATCTCCTCAAGGTTAGGCTTCTCCCATGAGTTTGCCTCCCCATACTACCCTAAGTCCAACAGACAAGTAGAGGCCGTTAAAAAATTCCTCAAAACCATGTTGCAACTCACTGTCAACAAACATAAGACCAACTGGCATCATATGTTGTTTTCAACATTATGGGCTTATCACACAGCAGTCAAAACTGCCACCGGTTTTACACCGTTTCATCTTGTCCATGGGATTGAAGCCACCCTCCCCATCAAGTGCAAAATTCCCACGTTGTGCACCTCCATAGAGCTATTACCTGACACTGCTCCATTGGAGCAACGCTTCCTAAACCTATATTTTCTTGATGAAGATCATCGGTCTTCATTACAAAACAATGAGGCAAATAAGAAACAGTCAAAGGCCACCTTTGACCTCCATGTCAACCTTCACTCATTTAACAAAAGATATCTCGTCCTACCCTACGATATCGCTCACAATACTCTCGATCATGGGAAATTCGAGTCATTATGGCATCGACCCTACATCATCCAACACTACCTCACTAAAGGCACATACATCCTGGCCTCTCCAGAAGGCTATCCTCTCAAAGAGAATGTCAACGGGTTGTACTTAAAGAAGTTTTACGCCTGAGCGTAGTCATTATACACTAGGATGTTTCTTCATAATCCTCAGCTGACCTCCCGATATCTGCTGAGTTGCTAAGGATCCATATATCCTCACCACCATAGCCGTGATGCACTGGTGCAAGAGCTCGTCCATCACCTCAATCTGAACAATCAACCCTAACATCGGGTTTGGCCCCGTACAATAGCACCGGGCTACGTCTATCAGTTGCACATCCCCCGACAACTGGGGGTCAACAGGCAGGGCCATTCCCTGAAAGGGGAGCCCCGTCAATAAGTAAACATCCTCAACAACGGAGAATGTCATCTGCTGTCCCCTCACCATGAAGCATTGTAGATCATTACTCCACATCGATATCAAATACTAGAGCAGGTACTCCTACGACCGTATCAATGGGAAATCAAAGAACTTGAGTAGCCCATAGGCTGCCAAGTTCCTCAGAACACCCGACTCCTCTCTCATTGCCTCCCGGAGGCGCTCCCAGTCTCGCTCCCTACAATGGACTGGAATGATAAATTGATCACCTACATTTACACAGAAAACACTTGGTCAACAATCATCATTTATAAAAAATATATTCAAAAAATTCAAGTTTTCAAAAAACCCCTTAGCTTCCCCTCAAGTGCGCAACTGTCACCCCCACAGGCGCAGACATGTGCGCGCCTGTTCTTCCCACGTCTGCGCATCAATGCATAGCTGTAGGAGAAAAAGATGTGCATCAATGTGCAACTGTCACACCCACATGTGCACACTCATGCACACCTATTCTCTACATAGATGCAAAACTGTTTGAGAAACAACAATGCACAGTACGCAACTGTAATTCGCACAGGCGCGCATCACATGCGCACCTGTTTTTTCCACCCACGTGCCCCCATGCACGACTATATTCAGCATAGTTGCACATCATGCGTGGGAAAGGGAATTATACCTGTGCATCTCAGCGCATGTATCCTTCCTTCTCCCATGCATTGGTGGGACCACCCCTACAAAATACCCTAGTATGACCCTCCGTACAATCCTTACCCAGAAAACAAAAACTAGCTACTGTGTAGAAGGATGGGACCACTAACCTGACTCTCGCAAATCCTGGATCGACTGGCTCGAACTCCTATAATATCAGAAACTCCTCCAAATAATCTCATCGATTCACTATAGCAGTAGGTACAAATGAGGTGGCATTGTGGGCCCTACAACCATATATAGTCCCTTTTGCCAAACTTCCACACTCAATTACAAGAGCTCAGAGTCTTTGTTTTTCGATCCGTCTTCAGCCACGGGATCAGGGTCCTGCCACCTACACAGTCACATTCCCTAGGTCACCATCTGCACTGGACCTTGAGGGAGCATTTTTCTCACATCACGTCCAGGTATGCATGCTCATGTTCAAAATTATCAAATAATTGTTATATGTTATTTATCTTCAGATATTGTTCACGTCGGGTATTCGGTTGTAATGTGTGTAGGTACTTGGTCATCACAAATCAACGTAGCCCCTTCAGGTATATGATCGACATTGGCATGTAATCATTCCCTCTGAATACTGATTGCATCTCCCAATCACACCCTTCGACATTCGCCTTTATGGTCCCTACATCCGGCTCTGCAGTACCATCACCTCCGCTGCATTTTGGTACTATCACCCGGTATCACTCTCCCCCACATGAGTTGTCCCATTCATAGTCCCCTTTGTCACTTTGACACTCATGCTGCTTTCACCCCCTAGGGATGGGAGTCCCAATAGTCTTACACATTTTTTGAGAATCATCCACATACTCCTTCTCATCATTTTGCTATCTTTCCCAATGGACTCCCAGGTTACCTCATCATAGTTCTATTTTTGACTGCGCTTTCGCAGTATCATTAACCCTCCATTTCATCCACCATTAGTTTTCCCATCTGTATATTGCCATCCATTCATTTTCCTCATACAAAAACCCACCCATGGGGCCCCCAACCCCCACTAGTTCTCCTCGCAACTTGCACCCTCACAGGCCAAGCCATCTTGCACTGGGGCCCATTTCTGTATCTGTACACTCATCCCAAATTATTCTTTATTTATTTGGTAATTGTAAAAATCCTTTGTTTCTATCATTTACTTAGCTTTTTGTTGTCACCCTTGATGGCCTTCTTTTTCTGGAAAAGCAACCCATGTCTCCCTTGGTTGGGGAATTCACTATCCTCTACTCATGTTGACATCATCCATAAACCTCGAGTATCCCACAATCCATGTACCCTGATCTTTGAGTTTGTCCACTTTGTCACGCATCTGGCTCAATTTAACCCCATGTCTAGTCTTCCCCCTGACACTAGATACAGTTTCATGGTTTCTGCCAATCATCTTTCAAACATACCCCCAACCAAGGCTAGTCTTGAGTCTTACTGCACCTTAACTTCATTCATGTTCCCTATCAGTTCCTGATCTTATCTAGTGGATTTCATGAAGCCCTTTGCTTCTTGGAGTCACGTCTCTCTGTTTGTCGACATAAGCACAGTTTCTAGAAGGGCGACAATATCTTGAATCTTATTACCTTTACAATGAGGAGTCTTGGATGACACAGAGAGAACCATCATTGCTCTCTGATGTCGTTGACCCCCATAACATTCGACTTCAACAAAATCTCATTTTAGGGTGGGTCTTACCATGTGACTATTGCAGTTGTTTTATACTAGCCGAAGACCTCTGAATTTGTTAGGCCATCAATGCCTACGAGTCATCGACACTTCTTACATGTGTCCTTGCCTCTTTTCAGAGTATGTTCACCATCATAATTGTCATTTTCTATTATCAAACCACCCCGAAGGGTGCTGCAGTTATCTACATCAGCATACAACTTTAGTTACTGTCTTACATTTTTGAGTTACATGACACGAGCATGGGGCATGCCTGTCTCATTTGTATACAATTTTTTTTTTCTCTCCCTAGAGACAAATTTGGGTCTCACAGTTTCCCCTCTCCCTCCGACAGGATCGCTCTTGCAGTTCTTATTAACACTCTTCCTTACAATGGTACTCTCAGTATAAGAAACATTGATGTATTTCGGCTATACATATGCTCCTAACCTCACACATCAGGGGGCATCTGTTATCACTAAAATTTCATCCGCAACATTTCATGGAAATGGTTATAGGAATACAACATCTCCAAACACCTATTAGTTCACCTGCAACACCAAAAATGCATTTCCAAGGGGAAAAAACTATCCACCTGTCAAAAAATTGACATGCGCTGAAACACTAAAGGAAGCTCTCACATAGTGCGTGGGCCAAAGAAGCCCGTAGAGCGCACAATGCACCATATGCCCGACTGTGTACGAGAAAAGCCACACAATCCTATGAACAATGCATTTATGGTTCTTGTCGGTCCCTCACCCACTTTTGGACCAGCGCCCAACTTGATTTGATCCTCAAATCCAAGCTGAATCCAAATGGGGGGCTGGTCAAAGACCTAAGGGTGCCCTAAAGGGCCCCTTGTCCACACTAAGAACCAGTTGGATATTGCCTCAAAGACATGCTATAAATGGAGGCCATGGGTTCACTAAGAATTTAAGAATCTCATAGTATTTTTATGCTGCCTCAATCCTCCTTTAAGAAACCTCTTTTCTTCTTGGAGCATTCTAGCAACATTCCAATAAGCTATTCCACTCACCTCTTGAGGGAATAGGCTTGGATTTCTTCACCATTTTCTTTCTTGTTTATCATTGTAAGAAGAGCTCTCAAATAGGGGACTCAAGAGCCCTCCCAAGGAGGAAGATGGGATCCACAAGTCCTCCTTTCTCTACGATGTTTTGCCAACTAATATAGTTATCCATTGGTGGCATAATCTCGGTCATTTGGTTGATTGATTTTGGTTCAAAGTTTCTTATGTATTGCAGTTTTATTTCCTTAGTTGTTTTTAGTTTATTTTCTTGTTTATTTCATGTGCTTGGATTATCTAACTCATGCACTAACCTCTGTCTCGTCTAGCAGGCCCAACTAGACTTGTAAGTGCCCTTTTTTGTTGTTGGTGAAACAGACACAACAATAATCACAAAAGACTCCGCACAAATGCAAATGTGAAGGTGCAAAAGTGTGAGAGGATCAATCATGTGGATTATCTAGACAGGGGTTGAAGAAATTTAATTGGCACCTGGATATTATTTTGTTTTTTCAGAAGCAATTCAAGTTCGATAGCTACTGGTCTTTCACAGGGCCGCATTTCAAATATTTCGGCGGCACAAGTTGTGACAAGCTAGCTAATTTGGGGGATGGCGGATTCAATTATGGCACATTGATTTTCTTGGATTTAGAAGGGAACCACTTGGATTTAGGCTTGATGCAAAGTATATGTCCCGTTTTTCTATGGATTGCGTAGTGGTTTTTATTTATGGTGAACCGTGTTTTGGAGGCTATTCATGTATCTAGAAAAGACATTTCAATAAATATGCGCCATGCACATGGATTTGAATAAATTACAACTGTCCAATTTATTTATGTTTTGTAAATATTGTATTGAAATGCCTTTATAATTAGTTTTTTTTTCCAGGTGTGCAGAATCTTTTTCTGTTGCCATATTTTGATGTTGCTTATTGGTGCATGCTTCGGAAAAGAAAATTCTTACTCTATTTTCAATCCTTGCATAGGGAATCCATACTTTCAATGCCGATGCTGTGAATTCATTCCACCTATGATCTTGCATTGGCGCACTTGGGTGAATAAACACTTGTGCAATTGGAAGATCTATGGAATCAACACTTCAACACATGTGTATGCCCTGCAGAGTTAGTACTTGCTCTATTTTCAAATCTTGTGTGGAGAATCGATGCGACTCCTCTTCCTGCACTCTGCCACTTTCACATTTCTAACACTTCAAATAGTTGCAAACATACATATTCTATTTGCAAGTTATCCAAGAGAGTGGAACTTACATTTTAATTGATTTGATGTGTATGTAAATTTAACGATCATGCTAATGCGGCCCAAGAAAATATGTTTGGCCTACTCATGGGCATTTTTACTTTTCCACTTTAAACCTTGATTGTAGGGTTTTCTTGTCATCATATTTTTGTAGTGTGCACAACAATATGCTTGGTACATGTGCAATCTGCAAAGATGTTTGCTGGACAAGAAAAAGTTGGTATTCTCATAATCTATGCAAAGGATCCATATAACCTCTCCACTTGCATATGCGAATATCCACACCTATGCATATCTGCATGGTACATAGTCATATTTTCCGCACTTTTACATTTCACACAAGTATGACGCGTGCAAAACCAATACTTAGTTTTTTTCTCAACACCTGTGTTGAGAATCCATACAACTTACCACAGTGCACTACCACACTTCTATATACCCAATACTGCAAATAATTTCCAAACGTCACTTTCTATTTGCAACTGACCCAACAATGCATCACTTGCATTTCAATTGATTTGTTATCTATGTAAATTCAGGATTCATAATAAAGTGCACCAAAAAAAAGATGTTATACTTGCTAGTTGTTTCCAGTTCTATTTGATTGGTGGTTACATACAAGTTACTGAACTGGGGCATGCCAATATAAATTTTACATTTTGAAATCTTGGCACTTGGACTATATTAAATTTTTTGCTCTACAAAGCTACTGGATAGATTACTTGGGACATAAGTAAACTATGGCAGGAATCCTATCTAGAATGGAAATGAACTATGGTAGTTATATTATCTCGTGTTGAAGGGTTAAAATGCATGTGCGAATATCCACACCTATGCATTTCGACACAATGCGCAACAATAACTTTTGCACTTTCACATTTCACACAAGTATGACACCTGCACAACCAATACTTAGACTATTTTCAACACCTATTTGAAGAATTCATACAAGTCACCACACGACGTTGTCACACTTTCATACTTCCAATACTTCAAATAGTTTCCAAATGACACTTTCTATTTGCAACCTACCCAACAGAGCATAACTTGCATTTTAATTGATTTATTGTGTATGTAAATTTAGGATGCATAGTAATGTGTATTGAGAAAAAGTTGTGATAGTTCCTAGTTGTTTTCAGTTCTATTCAGTTGGTGGTTGCATACAAGTTACTGAACTTGGGAATAACAATATAAATTGTTTATTTTGAAACCTTCACACCCAGACTGTATTAAATTTATTCTTTGCAAAGCGATTAGACAGATCACCTAGAACATACATGAACTATGGTGGCTATCTTGCCTGTAACATAAATGAACTTTTCTAGCTATCTTATCACGTGTTCAAGGGATTAAAATGCACTAGAATAGTAGAATAAAATTATTGGCTGAAGCCATATCTTCCGCACTTCCATATTTCACACAGGTATGACGACCGCACAAGCAAGACTTGGTAAATTTTCAATACTTGTGCGAAGAATTCATAGATCCCACCACGTCGTGCTGCTGCACTTCCATACTTCGAACATTTAAAATAATTTCCAAAGGAGACTTTTTATTTGCAACCCTCCCAAGAGAGAAAAACTTGCATTTTAATTGATTTCCCTTGTATGTAAATTTAGGATTCATAGTAATGTAGACCAAGATAAAATGTTATAGTTTCTAGTTGTTTTCAGTTCTATTCGGTTGGTGGTTGCATACAAGTTACTAAACTGGAGCATAGCAATATAAATTATTTATTTTGAAATCCTAGGACTGAGGTTGTAATAAATTTTTTCTCTACAAAGTCATCAAACAAATTACTTGCAACATAAATGAACTATGGCAACCACATGTGCAAGGGTTTAAAATGCACTGGAACAACATAATAAAGTGACTGGACAAAGCCATATCTTCCGCACTTCTGCATTTCACACAGGGATGATGCCTGCACAACCAAGACTTGGCCTATTTTCAACACTTTGTGTGGAGAATTCATTCAACCCACCGCATCGTGCTATTGCACTTCCGTACTTCAAATACTTCAAATAGTTTCCAAGCGACACTTTTTGTGTGCAACCTACCAAAGAGAGCAAAAGTTTCATTCTAATTGATTCTTGTCTATGTAAATTTAGGATTCATAGCAATGTGGACCAAGAAAATTTGTTTTAGTTGCTAACTGTTTTCGGTTCTATTAGGTTGGTGGTTGCATACAACTTACTGATCCGGGACATAGCAATATAAATTGTTTATTTTGAAATCTTGGCACCAAGGTTTTACTACATTTTTGCTCTGCAAAGTTTTCAAAGAGATTACCTGGAACATAAATGAACTATGGCAACTATCTTATCACGCGTTCAAGGGTTTAAAATGCATTGGAACAATATAACAAATGATTGGCTGAAGCCCATGAAAAAAATAATGTAGAAATGTAGATGTTGTGTTGAGAAAGAATTGGGAAAAACCATATCGAAGGATTTCATAGTTTTTCCACGTTCGCAATCATTAAATTGAAGCTCGAAACTTTTGCATAATTTTATGTCATAAATAAATCTTAGTGACACTGTGCAATCTACTATGTTTTCGGTTAGATATTTAAAATTTATATGAGTTTGCATATATGTGAAACAAATAACTTGTGATTTTTAACCTTCTTTACATACCTATATACAATACACAATTGAATAATAAATATTTCACTTAATGCAGTGATTAAACATGCTGTTTCGTATTGAAATATGGTTGCATTTGGTTATAACTAGGCCAATTAGAAAAATATTATTAGTGTTTATTATCATACATGTATCATAGACACTATATATATAGAAATATATCTCGTTACACAAGTTTTCTTAGAATAATAGAAAGAACATTGATTATTCCATCACATGTGACAAGAGGGCGAATATACATGCACACATAGATATCTCAAAGTAGACTAGATACAATTACGATTTCCTATGGAGGATTGTGAAAGATTGTTTGTTGCAGTAATTTCCGATGCCATGAACATATGCATATGGTGTTTGCAAACAACTTCGAATTTTTCAAAGATGTCAAGGCTGGAAGAAAAATTTCATGTCAAGAACAATTATGAAAACATCGAACAGTAATTTTTTTTTCCAATTTATATACAACCCTACCTACAATATATAAAGATCACAATGTAACCATAAAAACAATCTATAAATACCTATTTCAATGGTCATTAAAATTTTGACATAATTTAATTGCAAAAAATCAATACAACGACAGTACAATCTTAACAATGGCTAGTGAATACTTTGGAGTCAAAATACATATAGAGTGCAACTGCTATTTCTGCTATAAAAACTATATAGATAATATGTATATACAATTTATATATTGCTAAGCATCAACATTTAGACCAATATTAAAAATAATTAAAGGAACATTCTAGTTTCTGCACAAAGAAATGGAAAACAAGACATAAAATCATGGCAGATGCAACACGACACTGTTTTCATTTAATTTCTATCCCATATGCAGGCCGATGCTGCCCTCATTCAATGCAAATTTTCCATGCACTTGAAAATCGAATAACATATAAATAAGACTTTGGAATTTTTTTGCAACTATATTTCATATAGAATTTCTGTCAAGCCAGGAAGCAAATCATTCACTGTAGGTTCCCTCGTAATGCATTGCACATTGTTGTTGTCCATTTTGCATGTGATAGCACCCATGAAATGTTTATATAGAAAAGTGAATCAATGATTACATCTTACACAACCAAACATTGCATTTTTTTTATCGAATCAAATGTGCCCACAAGAAAACTGCAGATTGTACAGATAGGTTGAAATGGAGTCAAATATGCATTTGCTCCTATCAATGTATCTTGAACCTTTTTATACAATACCGAATTCAATAATTTAAAAAGTGTCTTTGTGTGTGTGTTTAAATAATATTGTATACCAAAATTTGTGGATAGAGTTGTCAATCTATACTTACAACTTCTGTTGAGGCACCTAGGTTTTTTAGATCTTTGAGTGTTTCTCTTGTGAGTTGTGTTGTAACTGTCGATTATCTTGCCAAAAATCCATTTTCTTTTGCATGTCTTCTAGTTATATTTTTAAACAACAAAGCGATAAATTTTCCTGTATGCAATTGTCATTGCAATGAAGCAAATAAATGTTCATATGTCTCAAACATTTGTAGTTAATATACATAACATTGTAATCATTATATAATTTGAATTAAGATATATTGGAATATAAATGATAAAGCCTTGACCATGGAAAAACATATCGTTCCTTGGTCATTTTCTGCGGCTTTAGGTGCTCCATCGAGATAATATTGCAAGTTTCATAGCTTCATCATCATATAACTATTACAAAAAATAAGAAATATGAACAACAATTTCCATATATTGTTTTGCTCAATTGCACAATTTACATCTTTGTATACATACCTTTCCAATTGTCACTATTGCACATCGATAGTTGCTCCAACGATGCCCGTTCCTCTTGTAATTCGGCCTGTAACATCAGTTGCTCCAGTTCCAGGTATTCCTACTTTGCTTGAATTGAAAATATCAATTTCCACATTGCATAGGTGCTTGCCGCTATTTATTCACCATGTATAAAAGAGATTGCCTATAAACATCTGTCGATGTGTTGCTCACTATCAAGCTATCTAGACAAAAAAAAAATACCTTATGGATATTGTCCTCTAACTTTGTTGTTGGGTTGATGTTTGCACTGGATGAGTAGCAATAATTCCTTAACTGGTTGAACTTCTCCTACTTGCAGCGCATAATATGTGAGTGCCAAGAACATACAATATATTCTATACTATGTTTACATTGACATATTCTCTTCTTCTTCTTCTTTTTCCTTGATTTTTTGCCCCCGCCAGATGCATATTAACCATGCAATATACAAAATTACATTGTACACCACACAATACACAATACTGAAAAACTCTAAGTGGTTGAGTAGCAAACACATAAATCATAGTAGGATTCTAGGATTCAACACACCATATTACAACCAGGATCTTTGAAGTTGTTATCACAACAAATTCCTCAAAGAACCCAAGAAATTTCCAGTGCTTCAAGTAGCTGCATTTTGCTTAGTACACATCAACAAAGCAAGAGCAACAAAGTCAACGATAGTGAAGCATTAATGGCTCAAATAAATTATGGATGCAAGACTACCATAGGGCTACTTTGACGAACACAGGGCCAATTCACTGTGAATTCTCAAAGAATTACACGAGCCACTGTAGCATAGCACCAAATTAGCACATGAAGTAGATAGCGAAGCACATAGTAGGTACAATTGTAGATCCATTAGTAGGACATGACATGATCTAGTCACATAGGTGAACATGACAAGTTCATAGGTTAGAATATTTGGTAGATATGATCCAACAAGTAAAGTTATGGGAAACACATAGGACATAGGACACGGGGGCACGCTCGCACGGGTGATCCAAGGGATATGCAACATTTCACAACATCAAAGCATCAATCAATCTGATTCAGCTATATCACATAACTGTGGTGGAGGTAGAATTTTATAATGCCACACTATGCAAGGCCCATCAACAATACGATGAATCCTTGCCATTAGACACAACATTAAAAGAACATAGATCCAAATTGCAACTTATCACTTCAGGAACACTGACGAATGTAGTTGGTTGGAAAATGGGAACATCTCGCCACCAATTTTCGATTATCTTCCCAGATATTTATACGGCTCGTCAGGACTATAAATTTCTCACCCAACCTCCATTTATCCACAAATAGAGCCCCCATCAACCGTCGGTTGAGCAGTTTCAAAATCCGTTCAGTCATTGAGTCCATTTATCCTAGGAATTCTAGTTCCATTATGCAGTCCCCACATCCATGGTTCTAGTTGTCCATGTCTTCGTCATTATCAATAAAGATAAACCATGCACAAGGATGACCGTGGTCCTATCGGTTGGAGCAATTAGTCGGTGATAGCCCTTTGTAGCTTCCAGAGAAATTGGGCCAAGTTCTAGCTGTAGGACTTGTTCTAGTCACTGCTTGGATTTTTGCGTTATAGGATGACGTACACATATCCTTTGCCAGTCCAGAGTGAACCCAAGCAGAGAGAGGTTGAGACCTGAGACAAATGTAGAACAAATCTAGCTACCACCTCCAGACTACTCTACTCATTGGAAAAACTGTGTTGGGCTACAACCACGGGCCATACATATGGTTTTCATTTACTCAACCAATGTGCATGTATCCAACCTAGTCAAATTCAGAACTCTCACAATTCAATATAACATTTTTTTGATGTGGAAATGTGAGTTCACTCGATGATTTAAACAAAGAGTATTGAAGTCATGATAAGCACCAAATGCTAGTACTAGAAGTCTGTATCAGGGTGCAATCTGTGTGGAGAAATAAACCATCATCGACCATATGTGAACACTATTCTCACTTTATCTTCTTTCTTCTCTGTATCTGTTGCCATGTAAAGTCATGCGATGACCATATATAAATAAATAAGATCATCTTGTTCACAAATATTATCACAGTTTGCCAGATAAGTGTCAAACAATAGGATGACCACCTATTAACAACACAACACATGGTGTAGATAAATGCAACCATTATTGAAATAAGCAAAATACATAGTACAATTTTATGAAATGTACTAGTCTTCCTTTGTATGTATTCTTGGTATCAAATGAAAATAACACAAAGTGTTGTTTCTTTTCTTCAAGTCAATGTGTCTTTTTTTCAATTTAACGAATATTTATTTTAATGCCTTATGTTTATTACTTTGTTACTAGACTATAATTCAATCAATACAAGTCTAAGAATTTTTCTTGAACAAACTGTACATTACATATTAATTTACCGAGAAAAATAAAGCATTTGTTGCACTATTTTTATGGGCACAACTCCCATTCAGACATTGTCCATGAGTTTCTTCTCTTGTATTGCTTGCAACTTCTTGTGCCTCTCCTGCATTTCTTCTATTTCATTTTGATGTCAAAGCAACACATGAAATGCAATGATCAGGAAAATAAATCCCTATTTCAAAATGACATGAAATATAGAATATTAACAAATAACAAATGAAAAGCACATCATTACTATACAAATAAAATTAGAAATATGTACCTTCTCAATTCGTGTTCCATGTCTCTTTTTTTTTCCCTATTTTATTTTTAATTACTGGTGATAGTTTCAATGTATTGTACATTGAACAACATAAACTAAGATGCAAGTGGATGTTACCGAAATGTAAACGTAGTGCAAATTGTTCATGTTTTATTTTCTCTGCTATCAGAATCTGTTCTATGGCAAATGGTTGTCATGTTCAACACAATTTCTTGAACCAACACGGAAACGAGAAGTTTCTAAATATGCAACAAGAATATGAAAACATGCTTTGGTTCAATACGAAGGAAATAAAATTTTGTGAATATGTAAAAACAAAAATGAAAATATGCCAATATGTATTCAGATGTCTATGTACTCCAATATGTGATTGTTTACTATGATTTACTTGCATTTCAGATTGAAAGTAGAAAATAAATTGTATCATTATCACTCCAATATGTATTTAATATAAAAATTTTGGATTGTTCGTTGTTCACGTTTGACTAGACATGATCAATTAACATTCTTTGTACATGTTTTTTTTTTTTTTTTGTATAAGAAGAAATGCATATTGTGGCCGTACATGCAAATTTCCTTTTTTTTTTGTTTTCTCGTTGCATTAAAACATGTCAATGTTGAATTTTCCCAGAACAACTATGATTTCGTTTGAATGAAAATTAAACAATGCTTTTGGAATTACACTTACTATGCTGGCCAAAATTGTAGATGGAGCTACACAGATATTCATTATTGTAACAAGCAATCCTTTGACCGCTACTCTTGTTACAAGAACCTCTACATTTAGTTCTTCAAAATGCTTATGTTCCAATATTGGTAGATATTTTTTGACTAGTATCATACACCATGTTTTTGTTTGTTTGTTTGTTAGAAATGTGCCTGTCACTTGCTGGGCCAAAATTTCAACCATTGGCTAAGAAACCACAACCCAGGGGCATCTAAGCTATCAAAATCACTCGAGGATCGCACCCGGCCTGTGCCTCACCAACCCTTAACATGACTAGATTTTTGGGTATTCGTATAAGCATTTGGAATACCGTAAGGGTATTGAACTCAGGTTTCCTAGCAAATGAAACCCACACCTTAACCAATTGAGGTCGCGATAATTGACTTAAAATTGAAGGACATGAGGGTGGGATTTGATCCACTTATGTGTGCATGGGTCATGATATCATTTAATATAATATCTCTAGGTGAAACCACACATTCAACCACTACCTCAAGGTGCCCCCATGGATTCAGATTAGGCCCTCATGGGTATTGAACCTTTCCCAACGGCGAAAAAATTCTCTCTTTCCACCATTGGATCCAACCCTTTTGGGCATCATCCCACCATGTTTATTGCAATTCGACATGCAATTGAAACTTGGAAACTATTCATTTTGCATAGACAATGTCATATATGTTTCTTGATTGCACAAAATATCAAATTGCATTGTATCATAGTTACTAGCTATGTCATTGATATGCACATGCAAACTACTCATGTTTAGTGAAAACATTGAGATGCACGACCCCAATTGCATAGATTTCCAATCATACTCTAGATTCCATCTCGCATCCCTACGTAGACATTGCATCACATATTTAATGTTGAAGTTATCCATTGTCAAAGGACTTAAAAGATACAAACACTCTATGCTCCTTACATGCAACAATGCTGTATAAACTAATCCATGTCTTCGCACCCCAACATGATCAAATGCAACACTGTTGAGTGTTAGACCCTGTGATCTGTGTATTGTACATGCACATGCAATCTGAACTGGGAATTGTATGAAGATTTTCAAATAACCTTTCCTTGCTTTTGTCAATATTGGTCTTGTTATCCACAATATGGGTATCCACTCAGGCGAAATTTCAATGTTATCTAAAGAAGATAACCTCGTAGTCTGACGATGTCTAATATGCAGACCATAGAACTTAATCCATAAAACATCAACCTTATTTGTTTTGGTGTATGATTTGACTATTCCATCTGCACCATTCGCTAAACCATCTTGTGAATTGTAGTTACATGCATATATTTCAACAAGCATGTCTAATTTCAAAATAAGTTCTGAAGGCAACATTGTTATATGTTCATGGTGCCACACACCACCACGGTCGTCTTCTTCTTCATCAATTGCATTGATTAAAATTTCATTGCTAGGAATAAGTAATAACATAGACCTATTATGCAATGCAACATCTTTGTTTTTGTAAAATAGATAAGGGAATGCTAGGTGATTTGGAGTAGGTCGGATGCAATTCATGTTGATATATTCTAGATCGTCTCTTGTTTGGCTATTTGTGCGCATCATGTTCAGAATTGCAATAAACTTTTGATTTGTTTGTTGTATTGTAGTATGCAATTCATAACACTTTACACTATCTCTCCAAAAGTCATACACTATTATTTTCATATTCATGGTAGGATTCTCAAATATCAGAAAATCATGTATGGATTGTTCTTGATAAAGATCACCACTAAATACCATATCTATGTTTCCAAAGTACTTTTGTTTGTACATGTTTTATGCTTCTTAGTCGACTATCAATCGAAAAAAGGAATTGGCTTCTGACCAGAGAATATTTGTCAATGAGGATAAGTTGTAGTTCTTAATAAATCTTTGATAACATGTCTAACATTTCTATGTTAAGTGGAACAAACTAGGACTTGTTGAGAGGCATTAGAAATGCATAATGGATTGCTGTTCCACTTTCATTGTAAGCAACTTTACTTGTATATGAAAGTATCAATCCTTTTGGTTTCAAAGGATCGATTGTGTTATCTGCATTGTGTATTCGTATAAGCATTTGGAATATCATTTTAGCTATAAATGTTTTCCCTATTCCCACTCCACTCGTAAGAAACAAGTACAATGGCGTCTGCATGTCCCTTATTTTTTTTAACACAATGTCTTTAACAATCGATTATTGTTTTTTGTTCAACATTCTTATAAGTCTGTAACATTCTCTATTGTTAAGAAAAAATGGATGACCTGCCACTTGGAATCCAAGATTAGTTGATCTTTTTCTATTTTCCCCTCTAGCGCACTATAGGCCTGGTTGCAAATCGTACTGTTCACAGTGAACTCTGCTTGTTCCTCATTCTATCAATGTATGATTAATGTCGAGAAGAGCATTGTCTACTTGTTGAATCACACTTTCCATATCGCCCCACATTGGATTGAAATTATATGTAAACTTAGTTTCATTGGCTTGTATTATAGTTTTGTGAAAACAATAAGCAACTTCCCATGTAGACCAATTATGTTTTATTGTATATTCATTTTTTCGAATGACACATATAGCAATAGTTTCTCTCTGCAAAATGTTTTATGATCAATGTAATTGTTATATTTGATGAATCAGATCACATTTGTTTTCTTCCTTTTCGATACGTGTGTACCATCCTTTCTACACATGGAGACAAATTTAGCAAGACAGATGTTATTAATCGCAGGTGGTCATTCAATATAATAATCAATAATAGAGTGGTACATGACATCTTCTGAGTCGTCAAGTTCTTGTTTCAATAAAAAGGCTAGCTTAAGGACAAATGTGCGTTGATCTATTGGAGTTGTATTTATAAAAACACACGCTCTTGAACTACTATTCAGTGGTAGAGAAATCACAATATGGACTGCTTGATGAGTAGACATTTGTTGAAGATTTAACATTGTATTTCCAAGTGTACATATCATTTTCATAAAATCAATGTTGTTTTTTTCATGCTCTTTGTGTATCCTTCTAAATGATTTTGTCATAGATTTGTCAACTTTACTCATATATGAATTGCAATATTATGCTTTCACATATGCATTCATAACAAATTGTGCATCTGTGTTTGCATTCCAAAAAATTGGCATGTTCTTTGCAAAGCTGTTGTTCCAAATAAGTGAAGGTAACAACTTTGTCTGATAACTCAATCGGTTCAAGAATCATTTTCATTCTCATTGGTCGCATAGGGAAGTTGTATTGACAATGTGAATTATTTCGTTTCTTACAACTTCTTGTATGGGAATGCCTATACAATTTAGCAAGATATGGATGCAAATGATCTGTGTCGCAAGTTATGTACTTGTCCAAAAACTTCACAATTTCTGAATCACTATCTTTTCCATATATTGGTGCATCTTCTATCCACAAGACCCCATGTTCACGCTCACTTCCTCTATTCTAGAACTTTGTCACAAAGTAGTTGTCTGATACTTTCCCAAAAAATATTTTTTCACCACATATAAATTGCTTCAAATCATTGATTCTATGTCTATAATAATGACTACAAGTGACTAGGTCCTTTCTTATTAGGTAATCAATGTTCTTGTCTTCCAGTGTTTCACAGTGCTTTCGATTTCTTCTGTTCCTATACAAATCGGTAAATGCAGATACCAATTCATGCCACTGATGCTCTGCACTTGTGAATGCGATGAAAAAGGTTGGAGGCCCAAGTTGTCGTATCATTGCAAGCACATTTTTCTTAATAAGTTGGAAGTATTCAGGAGAAATGCAAATATTTTTGAAATATATGTATCCAATATTATATTTAAGTATCTTTTCAAAATTTGGTTTGTACTTCACATCTTTTGTCAGTAACTTTCTTCCTTGTAATTTCCCCTTTCTTATTCATATCCATAGACAAGAAAGCAATTTGCATATTATTGTTCACGTCATTTTGAAGAACAAATTTGTTGTGTGATATGAAAAATTGCCGCTAGCATGTAGCAATTCTCATTGCATAATTTTTTGGTAGCTAAATATTTTACAATCTCATCATCACATGGATTCCCATAGAACAGGGTTAGAAAGTTCATCTCTTATGTGTATTTGTCCATGAATATTCCAAGTGGACATTGTCCTTAAGTCGATGTGACTTCAATGATCTTGTCCTGCAAATCATGGATGTATTGTAAGTCTATGATTCCATGTACCAACGTTTCACTAGGTCTCTCATTTTCCGATTCTATTTCCATATCACCACTACAAGGAGAATACATTCTTGCAGAGCTTTTTATGGAACCTCTCTGAAAAAATTATCCCTTAGTTGTTTATAGCGGAGGTTGTTAGCGAAGGTGAGTGATTAAAGTTTTTTGCATATTTTTTTTTTCGGTGCACCTTTCAAAGCTATACACACCGATGCACATCTAAAAATACTGCACTAGTGCAAAAATGTACAAATGCACCACCATTGTTCATAGCGGAGATTTTCAGCGGACACGAGCGGTCAGAAGCTTTTGCAAATAATTTTTGTTTGTGCGCCTATACAGTACATCCACATAGATATTCAACTAAAACATAGTGCACTGACATGTAGATGTTCAAACACACCATCACAAGTTATGAAAAATAACAAGCATTGATTAAAGCAAACTGGTACCATCAAATCTTACGTGCTGGTGCATATGCAATGTCTGATGGCACACCATGGTAAGCGTAAATAAAAATAAATTACTAGATCGATTTTCATTGTGACACCTCATCCAGTGCTTCCAATCTCTCAAGAAAGCACTAATGCTTACTCTATTTTCGTGAATGCCCTGTTTCTGATGCTTCTTAGTGATTTGGATAGCCCCACTGGTCGATATGTAATGTCCCCACTTTGGGACATCATCACAGGGCAGAGACTTATGATGACCAGAGTAGCCAGATGGATGTTATAGAAAATACAAGGGTATTTGAGAGGCATTGTGGGGTCCAGTTGGCATTTATCATCATATTCCATCATCATGAGCCATTCCGCACAGGTTGGCTTTGGTTTCGTTCCATTTCGACGATTTCCATGATTTTGACTATTTTGAGCTATAAGTTAATT
>ML778999.1:723651-743592 GCA_009831015.1 Picea engelmannii | reverse complement strand
CCCTTGACAGAATGGTGGTATAACACTTCCTTTCATACTGCAAAAAAAATGACACCATTTATGGCACTCTATGGATACCACCCTCCTTCCATCACTTCTTCTCTAAAATAAAAATCTAAGGTTCAAGCAGTGGAAGATCACATCGAACATCAACAACAAGTTCTCCAAATATTAAAGGACAACCTAACGATGGCACAAAATCACATGAAACAATAAGCATATCAACATCGTAGTGAAAGAAGTTTTGAAGTAGGAGATTGGGTATTTTTAAGACTACAACCATACAAACAGATGTCCCTCAAGAAAGCCAAGAAGGATAATAAATTATCACCAAATTACTATGGCCCTTATAAGGTGTTGCAAAAGATTGGTACTATGGCATACAAATTGAGTTGCCTGCATATTCACGAGTACACCCAGTTTTCCATGTTTCATTCTTAAAGAAGGTTATAGGTGACAAGATCCCAGTTCAAACTATATTGCCAGAACTTGACGAGGAAGGAAAAATCACATTGGAGCCTGAAGCCATCACTGACACAAGAATTCACCAACTGAGGAATAGATCCATTTCAGAGTATCTCATTAAATGGAGGAAACTACCGGCTGAAGATTCCACTTGGGAAGATGAGTATTTTATACAGAAGCATCCAGAGTTCCTCAAGTGTTGCGGACAACACTTTTATCAAGGGGAGGGGCATGTTAAGCCCTAAATAATGGCTCATTACCCATTAATTGGGGCATATTACATTAGTAATACTATTCTATTTATGTCGGATCTAGTCCATTAGTTGTAATTATACCTCCTACTCTCCTATATATACCAAGGAGACATTTTCATTTGGAATCATCTTGTAATTGTACATTTATGTGGGCATAAGGAGGTTGCCCCCTCGAAGAGGCTTATTATCTGAATTTCTCTCTTTTTCAAGGCATTGAGTACTTATTCTGAGGTTTTTCTATGATATATTGATATTTGGTTCTTAACATTCTCCACAACCATGCACTCGATCTCTTTCTCATCCAGAAGGGGAACATGGGCAACAAACTCTCGCTCTCCTTGCTGTTAGTTTCCCTTGTCTTACTCTCCCATTTCTTCCACCACATCCTCATCTTCCTCGAATAAGACCAGATTAATGGAAATGAAGTCCCTACTCTTGATCTTCAACTTGGCCTGCCTCTAGACAAACTTGATCCTCTGCCACTCCCTCAATGCTCTTGCCTTCATCTCCTCCTCTGCGGGCTGCTCGACTTTCTCCAAGATATTGTTCTCATCATCCCTGTCATCATAATGACTGACGCAAATTCTCTTGTAGATTGTATACATAGACCTCCTCTTCTTCACCTCGCAGGGATTATTGAATATCTCTTTGACATTAGGGAGAAATTTCCCAGCCGCACTTGTACAATTGGTTGCTGGAAGATTTTCACATGCCATCTTCCAACGATTAATTGTACATGTGCAGATAGAAAATTCCTCCTCGGCATCAAAGAGCTATTCCATAATCCCCCAAGGTGAATAAGAGGAAGTCTAGGTATGTGATTTACAAGTGAATTGACGCCAGTGATTATGGTGACAAGGATGATGAGAACGATATCTTGGAGAAAAATGAGTGGCCCGCGGAGGAGGAGATGCGGGCCAGAGCACCGAGGGAGTGGCAAAGGATCGAGTCTATCTAGAGGGATTCCATGTTGATGATGAAGAGAGGTTAGGTCGTTGCCATTAATCCAGTCCCATTTGAGGAAGAGGAGGACGTGGCAGAAGAAATGGGAGAGTAGGATAAGGGAAACCAACAATAGAGAGAGTGAGAGTTTGTTTCCCATGTGCTCCTTCTGGATGAGAAAGTGATCGAGCTCATGGTCACGAAGAAGAATAAACATGATGAGTTTCTTAGTAAGTAATAAGGCAGTCTGAGGCCAAGGAAATGCTTAGTATTTATTAATAAGGCATGCTGACAAAGATCATGGATCGTTGATTTTTTTTCCAAATGTGCTGCTTAACTTCTATTAAATATACAATATGGAGCTTAGGCCATTCTTGAGATTGAGACATCGTTGTAATTAACACATCCACTAGGGTCCTTTCTTGCTGAACATGGAAAAGGGGCACTCAGAAGCTCCAATCGTAAAGCTTGGCAGTACTAATTATTCCAAAGTAGGGGCCAAGATGATGGACTTGGAAGGGAACAAAGTTGATGTGCCCAGTATTTCAGGGATATGAAATTCCTCCCCATCTTAAAAGAGTTCTTCGATAAGTTCCCTCGAGGTGAAGAAGAGGAGGTGTAGGTATGTGATTTACAAGCGAATTGATGTCATTTCATATTATGACTATATGAATGATGGGGATAATATATTGGAGAAAGTCAAGCAGCCCGCAGAGGAGGAGATGCGAGGCAAAGCATTGAGGAAGTGACAAAAGATCAAGTCCATCCGCTAAATTATGAGAGGCACCGAAGGGTGATTTCCTTCGCAAAGCACAACCTCTGCAAAACTTTAATTGTGGAAGTTTGCATACATACTTTATCAATTAAATTGTTTCTCGATGCATTTTTATGTAACAACCGCTCTGGTGCTCTTTCAATCACATTGGTACGCTATAAACAATATAAGACACATGTATATTATGTTTTTCCAAATCATGTTGATGTTGTTGTTGTTTGATTTATAAAATGTATAGTGAGTATGCTAATGATTTCTCTGTTTTTAAATTAAATTTAAGATGTATCACTCATTAGAATTTAGAGTTGCCATATAATGTTTAACTTTAGTTTTATGAAATTGTTTACTTTGGATTGTAATCACGAAAACTTGTAACTATTAATGCCATATAATGTTAAATTCATCTTCAAGGTGAATTGTTTAATTTCGAGCAAGATACAATATGTTGATTAAACATGTTTACAAAGAAAAATTACTTTTATGAAATGTTATTTTCTCATTTATTTTATTGATAACATTATGATGATTGTTCATAATTACATTAATACTTGTTATATTTATGAGTAGTGATGGTACAAATATATTCTATATTGTGATGCTCTTTTTTTCTTTCAAATACTATATTGGGATGACTTATGCCAAGTCTCATATTAGAGTATAAAATGCACCTCAATTTTTATTATTAATAATAAAAAATTAATAAAGGTGTTAATAGAATCACTATGTTTTTTTAGTTTGTAGGTGAAAATGTCAAATTTTTAAAAATGATTGTGCTAAAATTTTATTGCAAAAACATAGACATGTATTTTTAAATTATGATACATGTTAACAATAACACACACAAACATATTTGGAATTAATAAAAACATATCTATAAATGCATGCAATTTATCAAATAATAACATTTATATAAATACATATATTTTGAATCCATAGAAATAGATGTTTAAATGCATGCAATTTCATCAAAGATGAGTCTGTGTAAACTATTTAAAAATATTGTCAAAATGAAACACAATACAATTAATTTGGAAATGATGAATTTAATTAATTGGTTTATGCAGTCCCAACCACCACCATGTTTTTTAGGAAAAAATAAAATTTGACATAAAGTCATTAGATAACATGGACATATGATACTTTCCCTCCTAAAATTTTTAAGTTTACATAATGTGCATGCATCCTAGGACATTGGTGTTCTATGTAAATTCTACAATTACTAATATTCATTCTCATATTTTTTGTAATCATGTAATCAAAATCATTTTATTAATACATATTTCTTATCAAATAACTAATATACAACTATCATATGTCCTCAACAATTAATCCTTAAGATATCCTTAACTAAGTGATGCTTTCCATATTCCCTTTGCGATCTGATTTGATATTAAATGTCCCTTTGCATCATGAAAAATCCATAAAGCATCAAATTTAAGGGCAAAGACATTATTTTTCACATGTGGGCCATGTTAGGCCCTAATACAATCCCTAGTGTGAAAAGCTTATAATGAACAAGGTTCATTATAAATGTTCCCTGTGATGGTTTCAAACCCGATGCATGATGGCCCATGAATTCTAAAATCTCGCTACATGCCCTAAGACACTTGTTTTCATCCTCCAACCATGACTAGGGCCTTCAAACTCATCATTGGTGTGGAAAAAATCATAATAGTGCACATATCATATCCATGGGATAAATGTTCTCTTTATAGGGCCTATGTGGGTCTAGGACCATATCTAAAGCCCATGAGACATTAAATCATATTTTAGGACCTATATTGGTGTTCCTCCTTGTAGTGTTCCCGATCCATAACCCTTTGTAATTGTACATATAGGTTGGTGAGCCATTGGAACCAAGTGTAAATGTAATGTACGTTTAGGTTGGTGAGCCAATGACACCTGGTTATGGTGTTTCCCGCATTAGGGTAGTGCACAAAAAAATGTTAACAAGGACAAGGTGCGCACAATCTATGTGTTGCGCACACCTGGGTAGGTGCGCACATTGTACTATGTTGCGCGCACTTAGGTTAGTGAGTGGGAATGGATGTTTATGATGTGAGGTTGGAGAGCCTGTATGATTATGAGGCTGGTGAGCCTAGACACAGATAGGCCAGTGCGCATATCCATGTAAATATAATCGTGAATATTAATATAATATTGCATCGCTCACACTGAATAACTCAGACAAAAATACATGGGGGGCCTACTCCACCGGAAAAAGGGAAAAAAGGGGGTGAGTCATAAATCTTAGGGAATATTTTATAATATTTCTAGGAAAAGTGTAATGTCAGATATATTATTATTTTATCATAAGTTCCCAAGGATAGGGAACATGTCACCAAGTGACTTCAGGCTAATTTTGGAGGTGATAAGTGTCAAGCGGAAGGCATGCAATATATATTGATGACCTTAGTGTATTTTGGGGGGATTTCAATTATTATTCATGTTGCAAGTTATGGTGAGAAAAAAGGGGGTTAGACTGTATAGAAAATCCAATTATTACCTTATATGCTAGAGAAGCTTGTAGGGAGTTGTGGGGTTGTACCCAGAGTTTCATTGTCGAAGAGTGGGATTGGCAGATCATGATAAATCTCTCTGGGGGAGAGACTGACTATTTTGGAGTGGTTTCCAGACCAGTGAGAATATTCTCTAGGTGAGATTATTACTGAGAATTGTTCCCTGGTGTGCTGAACACTAGTCACAGGGCTCAAAGGCTTCCTGTCTGACATGTTGTTAGTAAACCTGGAAGGGAGGTGGGAAAGTTGAGGGACTGGTGAGTAGAGAAGGGGCACACTTACTTGGGTGTGACATGTGCATGGGGAATGAGGGAGTGTAGAATAATTACAACATTGGGAACCTAGAACTGAGCAATTTTGTTGAGTTACATACCATAGCTTGTTGCTAGGACCTTGTTTTCCTAGGTGGAGTTGAACCTCGACTCGAGGGTGACCTGTTGCTGAAATATTATGAGCAACAATGTCTATGGCTGGGAGGAACATTTGAGTCAATTCCATAGTTGGTGATTTTTATAAAAGATAAGTGTTCTTTATGTGCTTGTCTTGTTTATTGTGTTCTTGTTTATCTATGTTTAGCATGGGTTAAATCCTTGTATGTCATTGTATATAAGTATTTTCTGCTCACCTGTTTAATGATTCTTTCACCTGTAAGTATGATTCATATAGCCCGTATTTTTAGATATGCACAGATATAACCAATATGGTTAGATTACCCTCCTAGGCTAACCTGGTGATGTTGGTTATGAGTTGACAAGAAGAGGATTGAGTGGCTGAGTGCGTAGGGTGGTAGCTTGTGTACACTAAGAAGTTGGAATTTGTGGGTGTGTGGATAGAGAATTAGCTTCCACGCATAGTGAAATTTGAGTTGGCGTGTGACACTTAGATGGTTGTGCGCGATGTTGTGCTATGGGAACGATATGATAGTGCACGCAATTTGTGCGTGCAAATTTGAGTTATTATCGATGCTTAAGGTTGTATTGAAAGAAATTATTGCTTCCATGGTTATAAGTTGTGGGGTGCGACTCAGGATTAGGTCGAGTGCATTAATTCAAGTGAAACTGCGCGGGTTGACTTTAAGGTAGACTCTGCATAGTGTACTTCTATTGTAACATTGCTCAGTGGTATGCTGGGAATGTTGCAGTTTGGTTGTTTAAGAAGATGTGTAAGTTGGTAATGGGACTCATTGGGAGACTGGGTACATTACTTAAGTTGAAGTTGTGTGACATGGCCCAATTTGGGTGGTTGGGGATGTTACATTCTAGTATCGGAGCAATTGGTTCAACACTAGACTTGTATAGTCCAGATATTAGCGTGAATAGATGTGTACACTAAGAATTGGTACCGTGCAGTACAAAGATTAGTTTGTGCGAAAGGCTATTGGTGCGCAGTATAGAGTTGTGATATGCACAAAGTTAGTGATGTGTGGGTGTGCACACTAGAGTTTGGAATTATGAAATCATCCAAGAAATCCAAGTGAAAGGATTCTGACAAAATGGTGCAAAGTTTTTATGTAGTTGTTGCATGAAACCATCTAAAAAATATTAATTGCTTGCACATTTTGCATAATTTTCAGTGAATAGAGAAGGACAAAGTTAGTGCAGAAGGTTAAGAACATGGAAGATGCGTAGAGGAATTATAGTCCTAATGATGAATTTGGGGATCTATATATCGGTTTGGGTGCCGATGGTACAAAATCCAAGGCTGAGTGCATAAACTTGATTGAAACTGTAAAAGTATTGCATAAAGATGTCCAGAGTTATACAGCTGATAATGAAATGCTTATGAGGGCCAAGGCACAACAAGAGGAATTCAATGTCAAATTGATGTAGATTCTGGACAAAATAGAAAAGAAGATGGATAAAGAGACAAAGTCGAGTCGATCAAGAAGTCACAGGTCTCATGATGAGAAAATAAGAGAAGAAAGAAGTGTTGGTAAGCATTCTTCTAGGAAAGAGTGCAGTAGTTCAAGTCCATCTCTTGTTAGAAATCATAAGAGAAGGAATGGGGTGGATGAGATATAGGGAGAAATGAACAAGATCAAGCCTCCTACCTTTGACGGGAAGCACAAGAAGAATGAAGATGCAGGTTGTTGGGTATGAGAAAATACTTCCAGCCGCATAACTATTCTGCACATGCAAAAGGGAGAATTGCTATCTATTAGTTAAAGGGAAATACATCAATGTGGTGGGATCAATATGTGCAGGTGAAACACATTGATGAGAAAAAAGTGACCTGGAGAGAGTTCAAAAGGTATTTCCAAAATAAATACTTAACCAAGCAGTACTATGACAGGAAAATGAAGGAGTTCTTCGAACTCAAGATTGGGAGAATGACAATTGGCGAGTACGAAAAACATTATAACATCACTTATGAAAACATCATGAAGTGGTTTATGGAACAAACAAAAGGGATCTTGCATGAAGTTGATGGTTAAAAAATTGGCAATTGGCAATTTGGAAACATGCTCTTGCATGAAAATGTACATGTTAGTCAAAATGTGCACAAGTTCCATTTAAAATACCCTTAATGCCTTTTGAACTACCATGCATACTACTGTGAAGTTCGCCAAATAAGAACTAAAAATAAACATTCATGCACTTTAGAAATGTGCATGTATTAATAATGGGAACACATTATTTTTAACAAAAAAATAAATAAATTATATAAGAAATTTCCACCCCTAAAATGTATCAAGAGTAATTTAGTAATTTGTTTATAATATTTTATCCCGACATCCATTTTTGGCATTATTTACATACTTGGAAAGATCTTGAAGAGATATACAACTTTTATGCTATTAAGTCTCTATGTTTATTGATATGTATTTTCTTGTTTTCAAAATAATATAAAAATAAATCTTTTGACAGGAAAAATAATATTTGAGATTTTCTCAAAACTTTGTTTCGCAACATCCATTTTTGTTTCTCTTTAGATAATTGCAAATATCTTGAAGTGATTTACAACTTTGTTGTTATACACTTTTGTTGTGTCTATGTAGATGTTTTTTTTGTTTTTTAAAAGAACTTAAAATTAATCTTTTGACAAATAGGTTACATTTTTGAAGGTTGTACTTTGTTATGCGACCATTTTAAATTAAATGCCACATTTAATAATGATATTACTCCCTTAAAAATGCTTCTCCATGAACCTTTTACTCCCTAATAAAACCTTGAATTGCCATATATACCCTATAGAGGGAATATATGGTCCTTGAGTGGGATACTAGTGCCATCATGGAGGTTTTGTGTACTAGGTATGGATCTCAAGCTCTTAACCATGGTCCAGTGAGGAAAACAAGGATATAATGCACTATGTGAACCTTCTAAGTCTTTTGAGCTACGAACAAGGCCTTGAACCACCACTTAAGCACTATAAATATGATTTTGGGCCTCTGAGTGGAAGATGAGTGCCATTAGGAGTTTTCCACTCAAAGGATGATTTGGGGGACTTTATCATGGTATGGGTAGAAAGTCAAAGGAATTGGGACCCTAAATGAAGCTCTTAGGCACTCTTAGGAGGTTTTTCAAATGAGGAGTGGGTCTTAGATAATCGACCATTGTAGGAGAAGGAAAACAAGGGAATTAGGTTCTAAATGAAGCTTCTATGCCTCATGGGCAATGAACAAAGCTAGAAAACCACCACATGACCCATCTAAATGGGATATTTGCCCCCCAAGTGAAATATAGGTGCTATTATCAATTTTTCTAATTATGAATCTCCTCATAAGGAAATGTAAGTATTTGATTTTGTTAGTGAAAAAATTAATTAATTTGTTAAGGTTAAAAGAAAAGAAAATAAAATTAATTTTATATTAATATTTAAAAATAGAAAAAATATTAAGCAAACTCAATAAATAAAATAAACAAATGTTCGTGTGTAGAAGTTATAGGGAGCTTAGTCCCCATATTTGATGTAATTATTGTAACATGCAACCAATCACTTTATAAAACAAACGTTGAATTAAGCAATACATTTACATTAGTTCCATTGAAAATCCAAAAATACAATCACTCAATCATCTTTTTCTTCTGCCCCAAGGGGACGTCTAAAGGTAGATCGAATGCAAGATGTTTTTGATGAGCGGTTGGTGGTCTACGAAAGTTTTAGTTTATAAAAACTCGTCACCAGGAGACAAACTACATATTGCATGTACAACAACCAATATTGAAGCTTTCATTTTCGTAAAAGAGCTCTTTGTCATTAGAGTGTTCGTCAAAGGAACAATTTGCACTAAATAATGATTCCCTGCAACTATTTATGAACCCTGTGATGTTCTCATAAGTTCTTGTACGACCGTCGATATATAACAAGTTTTTCATGTTAAAGTTTCTAGAAGCATAACCATTCATGCAAATACTATACATGGAAATGCTATGTTTGTATTTGACAATATTCAAGTAATCATAATGACTATAAAGAGGACCACAAAATGGCATAAGTGCCACTGATTATTGGGAGGAAAAAATACATGTGAAAGAATAAACAACCCAAGATTTGCAACATCCATTTTAGACTTGGCAATCATATAACTATTACCACAAAAAGGGAATTCGGTTCCAACATCGGGCACAGACATGGATGACAACCAAGTGTCATACACATCTTAGTTGTAATAGGTTTGGTATTTAATTTGTATATGGATAGGAAGAGTGAAGTGATTTCTACCTTCCAACGATTGAACATACTTTGGTGTGTACTTGGACATTTTTTCTCTCAGCCCATACAAATTTTTTAATCTCCTAGTAGTGATATTTTAGGTATTATTGATATCATACTTTGGATCACTATAAGAACTCTTCGTTGACTAAAAAAAAGGAGACGGGTTGGCCAATTTAGGATGAAACGTAGTTGATCTTGCTTCCAACTTTTCAAAAAATGAGCATATGGAAGTGTTCCTACGTGTCTTTTCTATATCACCTATTAGATTATTAACTTTAGTGGGAGGTATTAGACCATCAACTTTGGGTATCCGATCATTAATATAACGAGACAATGTGACATGTCGAGGGTTCTTCTTAAACCCTTTACATTTTGAACAACCACATACCACTGACGTGTCATAAAAGAGATCTAATTCATGGTGTAATACCATTGACCTAGGCTGTAGGTTACTGGAAGATGACATGTTACAATTAGCAGGGTAAAGTAGCTATCCATTTTCATCAAACATTTTCTTGCGATATCTTTCTCCAGATAAGAGCTTGAAGCATTTTTTCACTAGTTAAATATCTTGCTCATCTAAACTCAATTTGAATTTATGATCCTACAAAATTCAATGAACAATTATTCAAATGCACATGCATAAATGACATAATTCAATTAGATAAATGAATTATAAATAAAATCTAGACTTACTTCAAATTGTGAGGGAGAAGTTGAAAAACTTGCAACGATATGGAATTATCTAGAATATGAAGTATTGAACATTTGATATTATTACCTTTTTTCCCTGCATTTGAGCCAAAACCATTGTCAATACATGCATGAATATGATATTAAAATTTATCGGTGCTTTTATTTATTTTATAATGCACTGGAGCGTCTATATATGAAGTATGCACTGGTGCGACCAACTATGAAACACACTGAACCGTTACATCCATTGAAACCTCCACAAACCAAAATATCTATAAATTTTAATAATGAAGGTTTGCATTTATATTTTCTTGATAGAATTGGTATCAATGCGTTGTTTACTATATACGCACTAGTGCACATAAATCGGTTAGGTGCATCGATTTGACGATAAATTTAATTTTTAAAATAAAAAGTTTAATAAGTGTTTTTACATACAAATTAAAAAAAACACATTGAAAAAAGAGAGGGAATTACATTTTTCAAAACATATTTGTTTATAAATTAAAACACTATGCATTATTTCATTTTTTGGCAGAATTTAGAGGAAGATTCGTGGAAGAGAGATTTACCACAAAAGACTTTGGATTGGATGGATTTTTTTTGAAGAGCCAAAATTGGAAGGGATCCATAGGGCACATCAAAATCCGCAGAGAAGAAATTTCAGGTATGTGATTTCATTCTACTGATCATTTCAATCTTTTCCTATTCGATTCAAACTATTTTCAATGCATGTTAAAAAAAATATAAGGGTTTCATAATTACCTTGGGTATTTGAAGCCATAGATTTCTTGTAGTTTTTTCTTGTTCCCCTCTTTTTTTAAGAAATATATTTTTATAGGGTTTGTTTTTTTAAGTAATAGATTCTTATAGGGTTAATTTAGTTGCATATAGGGAGTTTGGTATCTGTTGTAATGGTACAACTCATTGCATCGGATCCCAAACCCTGTCAACCCTGTCATTGTCAATGATTAAAAAAAAAAAAAAATTCGCGGTACACAGTGCACACTGTATAGGAAAATCACCCTGGTATGCACTGTACAGAGGTAGCGACCCAATGCTCAATGTATAGAAAACCTCACCGGGGTGCATATATATGTGAAAATCATCGATTGGTTGAAAAAAAAAATAGTATTGATTTCATATCATATGTGTATGGGTTAGTGGTGCATAATGACTGATAGTATAGACCAGTGTGAGTATATGTTTGACATCACGGTGCACATATATATTTGATGCCCTAGTGCACTCTGTTTAATGAAGCGCACTGAAATACTAGATTGTATAAAAAATTCATAATTTCTATTTCCAATGATTCTTGATTTTTTTATACACATGAAGATGGTTGATGGAAGTTCAAAGAAAAGATCTTATTGCAACAAGCACAATGGTAGCTCATCCCAAGATGAGAGGGATGCAAGTTCTTTAAGTTTTATTAAAAAGTTAATATATTTGAAATATTTGTAAGTTTAAATTAATGATGTGTATTGGTTAATGTGTGTCATGCAGAGCACAAATTTGAAGAAACTCAATAAGATTGTTCACAATCTTAGTGCAAAAGAGTGTAAAAGTTTTATGGAAATGTTGCAAAGAGAGGAAAAAAGTGGATCGAAAGGTAATCAACATTAAGTTTTTCTTTGAATTTTACTAAAAATGAATTTCTTAACATTAATCGCTAACAAATTTTAAACACTCGATTTCACATTTTTTTAATGTTATGAAGGGACTGATAGCGAGGGAATAGAATCTTGTCCTAAGAGGACACAAATTGTTAAGGATGTAAATGATGACGGTAACTTGATCATCAATTCATCTAGAGTGGTGCTTGAAGTTAATAAGAGGGGCAAATTGTTTTAGAGAGCTTTGAGAGATATAGTGGAAAGAACGTATAGACATAATTTCCACTTACAATACAACAATCAATCAAGTGACTCCAAGAATCAGGTTATACGTATACTACAAAAAGTGTTTCTAGATCCATGGTCAATGAGACCCGTTAGACTTGCAATAGAAAAAAATTACAATAACAAAAAAAAATCATATAAAATGTATTATTACTAAACATGTTTTTCTATAATATGTTCCAATGAATACCAAATTAATTTGTTTTGTTATATTTACTTTCATGTCCATTTAAGAAAAAATTATTGTTCTTTTTGTTTTTCAGGAAGATTATGAAAATTCCAGGCAACAAATGAGGGGATATCTAATACATGATGGTAGGGATGCCTAAAAGAGTGTACAAGGAGATGGTGAAATAAATAAACATAATTGCATCACAGGAGGATGCATCCCAACAACAACATGCATCAAAGGTATGCAATCATTCATTTATTCTTTTATGTACATCAAATTTATTTATCATATTAAACATTAATTTTCAATTGTTTTGTTGCAGAAAAGAAAACAAAATGGAACCCAATCAACACATAAGACATGATGACAAGGAAGAAAATGGTTGATCACAAAGTTTGTGAGTACTTACGTTATCGACTTTACTTAAGTTTTCATAATTGTTGTGATCTTTATATTTAAATAATTAATTTACATTAATCCATGGATGTCTTCTAATAGGTGCTAACATACAAAGAAGAACCAACCAAACAATTGATAAACGATGGGTTAAGTAAGGGATGTGAGTATATGTTGATGTATCAAAGTTTAATTGAACAATTTGCAAGTAGCAATATTGTTTAACTTCCCTTGTTTTATAATTAATGAAACAATAATAAACCTTTATATTAATTATATCGACTATGCTTTGTCATGGCATATTAAAGATGTAGGAAACAAAGTACGAAGAGGAGCCAACATAAAATCTTGTGTTAACCAACACGAGGAAAGTCTTCAAAATGATGTGTATGGTTTATGAATCACTCATTTCTATGACACACTTTTTGATTTACACAATTGCGTATATTCTACTATATTATAAATGTAGATTTACTTATTACACTTTATTTCTATGTTTATAGATGGAACATGAGCAATTGGAATGTCAACAAGAAGTCGATCTAGAAAACATCTGTTTAAATAACCAACGTACAATATCGCCTACAACTGATCAAGAAATGAGGGATGCACATAGCTCAAGCAATGAAAACCGTTCAAGTGATGAATGACAATCAATATAATTGAATGTTACTGCAAGTTGTATGTTTTGTAATATCAGTGTGTAAAAATCAGGGATATTTTTGCGTAATGTAGTGGACATAATGTCCCAATTGCATGACGACAGATTACCAATAACTGTAACAATTACATATTAATTCAATTTTGATTATTGTGGACCTTTACATTGTCCCATTTTGTATGACCATGAGTCTCTTATTCATATATAATAAAATGAGTTTGTTATTTTGTTGCATTGTCAAATGTCGTAAAATGTTGCGTTGTTGATTAATCAATATATGAGTACTTTACATTATTGCAAATAACTAATTAATTAATATGTGAATGATTTACATTGTTGTAAATAGCAAAGGTGTAATTTGCTAGATGAGGCATTAATGCAATCATTAAATCAAAATAAAATAACAAAAATATAAGAAACAATGTTATTATAAAAAATCTCTGTAAAAAAACAATTAATTAAAATATATACATATCTGTGCACTCTTATGAACTCACAAAATGGCGTCTGAAATAATATAGAAATCAATGCTTTTTAAGGGGTTATACGCACTGGTGCATATTAATCATACTGAAGCATAGGTCCATAAAATGTGCAATAATATATATCGTTTTAAAATTTTACGGTGGGCATGTGATAAATACACATCGATTTTTTAAATATAATAACAACACTGGTGCATTAAAAATATTAAACACACTAGTGCGTTTAATAATATAAACACATTGGTGTGTTATATGTAATATAGGCACTGAAACATACAAATTATACAAGCACCGAGACATACATAAAATACAAGCGCACCGGTGCTGCATACAACAAAAAGGGAATCTAGGGCGTAATAACCATAACCACCCCGATGCCTTTGAGTCATAGGTAATCACCGAGTTAGTAATACAATGGAAAATCGATGTGTTTTTGTCTTATGTATGCATTAGTGCATTTCATGCAATGGCGCCCTGATGCATTTTCATTTTATGTACTCACTAGGAATTTATGTAATGGCGTGTTGGTGTGTTTTTTGGTTTTATGTATGTTATGAGGCAGTTTATGTAATGATGTTCCAATGCGTTTTGTGTTTAGGTACGCATCAAGGAGTTTTTTTTAATGGCGCACCGGTGCATTTTAACAAAAAAAGCAGCCAAAAAAAATCCTCTACAACCTCCACCTGCCTAATTTTTTTTAGTTATATGGAACATCCGTTAAAACCTCTGGAGAAAATAGAGGAGGTTGTAATAGAGGTTTTTTTAATTTTTTTCCAAATTTTGTAACACTAAAAACCTCTGCTAGAAGGTGTTCTCCTTGTAGTGCACTCTCGCAATTAGAATTTGTGTTTTCTATGCATTCTTTACTATCTTGTTCGAGAACATTAGTCCATTCCTTTTTTATAGTAATGTTTCCAGCCTTGTATAAAGCTCTGGAACATAATTCTTTTAATCCTCTCATGACAATGTTTACACGTACTCTTCCGGTCTGATATGCATTTTTGTATTGCAATCGTCTTTTTAATGCAATTGCAATTGTCAATATTTCATCGAAGGATTGTGGCAATGCCTTTTGGACATTATCCATATGAACATGCACATTGATGATCGATCCTGTCAAGCCCATCTGTAACCGTTTGTAGCTCCATTTTCTAATTTGTACAAATGAAATTCTAAGTGATACAAGTCTCCCCTCAAGTTCTGAGAACATGCTTGCAATTGGTAATGGCATGTTGTGTCTTATCTTGTCAAGTGCTGCAAAGGATGTAAGTTTCCCATTTTCAAGTGCTCTTTTGTAGGTAATACACATCTTCTTAGAACATAATGTTTGTCACATGTAGTCAAGCTCATATATTCATTTTTTCAATTCTTTGTTCAAGCATTTAATGTTATTTGAAAAATGCAATTGTTCACAAATTGCACATTCATTCCTAGGAGTGCCTTGGATGTATTTCACATAGAATCGACGTGCCTGTTTCTTTTTCACATCGATATGCTCACTACATGAACAACAACTTTTTATTTTTTTGTCCAGTTTTGGCACTGTACTATATTTGTTTTAATTTCGTACATGCCACTCTTACTCTCTTACTACTACGTGTAATTGCATTGATTGAATTTCCATGTTCTCCCTGTACATGTCTTTTCAACCCATGCTGGGCCGAGAACCCGCAATTGTGTTTGTTTTTTTCATGTATCATTTTTTTAGTCTATAGTGACTAAGTCTGCTATTCTCAATTGCAACTCTCTTTTCTTTATAGCAACCCATTCCAACTACTGCACTACTATTTGCCAATGTAATTTTATCCTCACAATGTACATCGTATTTATCTTGACTTGTTCCTAGTACATGTCCAGTAACCAATACATTGTCACACATACTTTCTCTCATTGCGAGTAATGTATCTCTATCATACTTGGTTCCAGATGTATTCATTGTACCCAATGTTCATTGGTCACATTGATGATTGCATATGTCACTTTACTTCTCAAGCCTAAGAAATGGCTCACAGTGAACATGAATTGTATGTGTTTCAAATGATAACACATCAAATGTTCTATCACAATTCGAGTTAGTATAATACAACTTGACAATATTATTTTGATGGAGGGAACACACATGGATATTTACATTGAAAATGAATGATATCCATTGCAAACAAAACACCCCACCCTCTATCTTTCTTTTTTCATATGGCATTTCCATATTTACAAGATACTCTTGCCAATTCACAATACTTGTTGTATTGTCTATAGGGCCATGTATCAAATATGTTAGAAACGTGAGTGTGCTCGTTAACCATAGACAATATAGAAATATTGTCACCCAACCATAAGCACAAAGGATACCCTTGAGCACCTTAACCTTGAAAGAGAGAATAATTCTGGTAGAAAATCAATATCCAACCAAGGCTAGCACACCAAGCAAAGATAAGAAAAGACCAAGCAGAAAGTCCAAGCCAGAAAAACCGAAAAAACAAGTTTCAGTAGCTGCAACTGCAACTCCTCTCCAAACTTGCACACAACTAGTTTTCTGTAGTTGCGAGTGAGTGAGTCCCAAATGAGCTCTAACGTCTTGTATTTATATTGCTCCTTCTTAGTTGTTTGGGCCGAATTCTCTTCTTGGGGGCTAAAACCTCAATATTAATTATTCTCTTTATCCGACTTGTCTTCTAGGGTTATTTTCCAAGGCTTTAGGGTTTCTCTTGCTTCCTGAAATATTCTAGTTTCGTCAAAGGTTACACGTGGAGGTTAATACCTCCCGCATATACCATAATATCAACACTCCCGCATAGCTAGGGAGGTATAAAAGACAATGGTCTTGAGAACAAACATACCATTCAATCAATAGCATTAACATAGCCACATAAGATATCTCATGATCAAATCACGAGCACCATCATCACTATCCAACTGGATAGTCTCCATGTCAATCAGAACAATGCCATCCAATAGAAAAATACTCTGTCTATTAATAGTAGTATACAACTACTATCCATGGGTACACAACCACTCTCAATAGCACACTGCTACTAACCAATGACCCACAATCACTGTCAGTGGATCACATCCAACACAATAGCATACAACTACTGTCCATAGAAATACAATCTCTACAACAATCATATCATCTGATATCAATATACATAAACAATATCATGATACAAATTGAGTCCTTTGGGCCATTCTTCCACTCATATCTGTGAGATATGGAACATCATCTACCCTTAGAAAATAAAACATCAGCCATGGGATATCTGGACTATTCTTCCCAAGCATAGAATAATAATTGTCCCTTATTTATGATCCTTGACCATTCACCTAACTGGGCCATTCCTCTAACTCTAATCATAGTGCAACCTGGAGATAATGAGTCCGCCCTAGGGAATTCCTGTCCCTGATTGCTGAACCTGGACCATTCACCTAACTGGGCAATTCCTCTGACACTAATCATAGTGAAACCTTGAGATAATGAGTCTACCCTAGGGAATGACTGTCTAGACCATTTCCTAAGCAAATGACTGTCCTGCACCAACCTCCAAAACAAACCATTCTTCAAAACTAGTCACAAGTGTGAACTTCAAAAGAATGACTGCCCAGCGAGGTAGACCATTCTACTTGATCACTACTCAAAGTGACTGTGAAGAAGAATGACTATCCTAGACCATTCCCCCACACTAGCCACAAGGGGAATCACTGTCTATGGTACATCATCAATCTATTAGACCATTTTCATTATGAAAATGAATTTCCGATCTGGACCATTTTTCTAACTAGAAAATGCCTGCCCGTCAGAATCTCGAACCACTTTCCGGACTAGAAAGGAATTGCCCAGCCTAGATCATTTTCCAAACTGGAAAATGACTACCCATGAATCAATAATATGTATCAGTGTTTGCTTCCAACCTGGGGTTTGGGGGCAAGCGAGCCCCCAACGGGGGTTCGAGGGCGAAGCCGCCGAAGGAAAAATTGCCTTGTAAATGTATATTGTAATTTCATAGTAAATCTGGATCGTTCACTATAAGGTCACAGATTTGACGGTAGAAGTTATGTTAGGGTTTTTTTCCCTAAAAGGAAACCCTCTTTTATGAGGGAAATGTATTGTGGCTATGCATCATTATGAATATTGTATTTTGAGAGAGGAGACTTTGAGAGAAAGAAGAGGAAGTTACAGTGGGTGTGTTGTAGGTTGTATCCCTTCATTTGCTGGATAATAATAAAGGAAGGACCTGCCAATTTCTTTGGTGGATGTAGCCCACACTGGGTAAACCACATATATCTATGTCTCTATTGTATTTTGTATCTTCTGTGTTTTATTTCCACATTTGTTTTATTTTATTGCTTTGCGATCCTGTTTTTCTAACACAAACAAACAATCCCCAGGACTATATGAAAATGCATCCAATCTAAAAGACCATTTATATGCAGCGCATCATTAATATTTCCATGCACAATGCACTGATCCTTGCTTTCATAGTTTTCAACATCTATTGTATCTTCCATGTTTTAGTTTATGTCATTCAGAGGATTCTTAAGCTATGTCTATGGCATTGAACAACATAAAACATAAAATGATAAATACAATCTCAAAGCAACATACCTTACTTTTGTTTGTGTTTAAATTTGATTCTCTTTGATCTATATAGTTTTTGAAATAGTCCTTGACCAATTTAACCTACCCCTGGAAAAGAAAAATAATAAGCAACCACTAATTTTCTTTGGGATATATGATACACCAAAAAAAATTTTCATTGCAGGTCTTGATCATGCAACACAATAGAAAAAACAAAATTGGTTTTCTTAAACATTATAGGGATGCCAATTCAAATTTTAATGAAACGAAATAAGTGCACAATGTATGAACCACACATCATCAAACAAGAAAAATGGTCTGTTTTGGAATAGATAGCAATCATAATGTCTAATGTGAAGATTAATTGAATTTCTATGTATTAGACTCAACTATGCCCATCGATGCGGGGCACATTCAAAACAAGCAAAGCAATTGGTTGCATGCATTTTTCAAATACATAAATTAATCTAGCAGACCATTAAATAAAATCAAGATATTGGATGGATACTTTCCACATATTCAATAACTATTTCTAGCACAGTTTATGAGCACAAAAGGCCAGATGCTATGAATTCTTCACACATGTGTATAAAATAGACCAACTATTGACTGTGCGAGAGGCATACCTATGCGGAGAGGGGAGATATGACCATAACAAAACCTTCCATCCAACATGCAAAATCGCTAAGTAAATATGCTTTTGACTAGGAAATTATCCAAAGATAAATAGATCACAGAGTTGAGATTGCACCAAGAACAACAACACAATGCAAATCTACTAAAATTTCTTCTCTGCATATGTCGACTACCTTTAAAATAACAACAATCATAAAAAAACCCATTGAGAAACCCACAGATAAGGAACACATTTGCTTCGCATTGCTTTTGAATGCCTGCCCTTTCCTCATAAATTGGAACAAATTAATTTACCATAAATCAATGAACTACAGTTTAAATTACGTTGCTTATCATAATCACCAATTTAGAACTATTGGAAATGCACAGGTTGGGAAGTACAACAATGTGGTAGAATGACCTATGTTAGCTCTTCGCACAAGGCTTGAAAATAGACCAAGTGCCACGTCTGTCGCCCATACACCTGTGTGGAAGTGCAGATGATATAGCTGTGTCGACTGTAGAAGTGATAAAGCATCAAAGCATGCCAATTCTAGATCATAAGTATCGTACAAATTACATCACTTGTCATAATCATCGATTTATATTTATTGGAAATGCGTAGGTGCAGAAGTACAACAACTCGGGAGGATGACCCATGTCAGGTCTCTACACAAGGCTTGAAAATATACCATATTAAATAGACCAAGTTCCACCTCTGTCACCTATACACATGTGCAGAAGTGAATATCATATAACTGTGTTGACCGCAGAAGTGTGGAAGCATCCAAGCATGCCAATGCCATACCATAAATAACATGAATT